>JAXCGZ010015507.1:45000-71980 GCA_037179515.1 Halocaridina rubra | reverse complement strand
TGATAATAATTCCATAATCATCATCAAAGGAAAATTATGTTGCCAATGATAATAATAATAATAATAATTATAATAATAATAATAATTATAATAATAATAATAATAATAATAATAATAATAATAATAATAATAAGATCTAAGCAGAATTATTGGAATAGACATCATGAAAGTAATGCAGAGGTATATTAAAAACCAGCAGAGAGCTGGATATTCATTACACATCTTTTATAATCCCTTCATATCTGACAGGTCATTACACTCTCCATCTCTGTTTCCCTTACAACCTGATAAAGTCTGCTTTATTTTATAATTTTTTTGCCCATCCTCGTGTCACAATAATCTTTAAATTTTTATTTATTTTTTCCCCCCCCCCCAAAAAAAACCCGCGATACAGTGAGAACGTGAACCAAGAAACGCGAATAACCGGGATAACACTGTATATATATATATATATATATATATATATATATATATATATATATATATATTATATATATATATATATATATATATATATATCATACATATACCTTGGCTGTTTCCCCTTTTAATTGGGGGGTAGCCGACATCAAGAAAGGAAAGTTTGGGGAGAAGTTATTCTCCCCTCTACTCCCCCTCTTCTTTGACGTCTCTCAGGAGGTTGATACAAGGGGGGGATTCCTATTCCCCCCGCCCCGTCCACTTCTAGTCGCCTTTTACGACACGCAGGGAATACGGTGAGGCTATTCTTTGATATTGTGCCCGCCCCACACGGCACAAATATATATACATACATCATATACACATATATATATAATATATATATATATATATATATATATATATATATATATATATATATATATATATATATATATATATATTATATACTCATTGGAAAAATTTTTAAATGTATAATTATTGTGACTAGAAACAAATTAATTGAAACCACATGCATTTTAATGGGAAAAATTGTCTTACCCCATGAACAGGGTTTAGTTATGGATTAAGTTCGTGAGTCAAGGTTCCACTGTGTATATATATACACCCAATTCTTGAAGTAACGCGAAGATAGGTTTTAAGAAGTGACCTGTAATGTACAAATCGCGTAATGTAACGAGTCATTTTCCATAAGAACCAATGATAATGGGCATAGATACTTTTCACAAATGTACATAGACACACTATGCCAAAGATACAAGATAAGTAAAACATATTTTACAAGTACATAACAAAGCAGAAAGACCTGTAGCTATTTTTATTGAAAAACTATATATATATATATATATATATATATATATATATATATATATATATATATATATATATATATATATATATATATATATATATATATATATATATATATATATATATATATATATATATATATACAGTGTTCCTTCCATTATCGTGAGGGTTCGGTTCTGGGACCCGGCGCGAGACAGGAAAATCGCGGAGTAGGATCAGCTTATATGTGCATAGATATTTTAATTTATTTTTACCTTTACACCTTATAAACTGTATAAACCTTCCCTGTACTGTTAAGAAACCACCCTTCACTTCATAAATAACAGCATGCAAGCGTAAATTTATATGACATACTCATGTACATAGGTATTTTACTATTATTTTTACGTTTACTGTATAAACCCTCCCTGCACTGTTAAAAATCCACCCTTTACTTTATAAATAACTTACCTTATCTGTTACGGTTAACATTTTCCTTTGCTGCTTAGGCTCACTACAAGAAGCTTTAGAAGATGAAGGATGCTTGGGAGGCATTGCAAAGGTCAAAATATGCGAGTAAAAAACTCACAAGCAAAACGTATTAATAAGCACAACGTGAATGGCGCACACGTGAGTTAGACTGAACGAGCCTTTGTCCGAACCGCTGATAGCGGTATTGTATTTTGCATGTTGCAATACTGTTAGTATTTATGTTTTTTACTATTTTTTACTGTTTTGTTATTCTTAGGCCAAGAAATACGTTTTTTTATCAATAAAATCATGAACCTACTGGAAATATAAATATATATGCTAGCTTACGTAGCTGCGACCCCAGTACATTGTACGCTATCGGACACTATCGGACACTATTTCGCATGATGCATTACTGTGAGTTATACTGTATGTACGTATATCTAAATTTATGTTTTTTACTATTTTTTACTGTTTTATTATTCGTAGGCTGGGAAATACATTTTTTTTTATCAATTAGATAATGAAATATGTTTTTTTCAATAAAAAAAATTTAAATACTGAGAATTTGTATTTTTTTATTATAATATTTTTGCATATACCCCCCCAAAAAAAAAAATCCAAAAAAAACCGTGGTACAGTGAAAACGCGAGCCAAGAAACGCGATGCAGCGAAGGATTACTATATATATATATATATATATATATATATATATATATATATATATATATATATATATATATATATATATATACAGTGATCCCTCATTTATCGCTAGGGTTAGGTTCCGGGACCCGTCGCGATAGGTGAATTTTCGAGAAGTAGGAACACCTTATATTTTTTTTTTTTTTTTTTTTTTTTTTTTTTTTTTTTTTTTTTTTTTTTTGTGACACCAGGATGGACCAAAACATGATAAAATAAAACAGCCTTTATCAGGCTGTAAAGAGAAACAGATGGAGAGTGTAATGACCTGTCAAATGTGAAGGGATTATAAAAGATGTGTAATGAATATCCAGCTCTCTGCTGGGTTTTAATATACGTCTGCATTACTCTCATGATGTCTATTCCAAAAATTCTCCATAGATATTATTATTATTATTATTATTATTATTATTATTATTATTATTATTATTTTTAACAATAATTTTCCTTTGATGATGATTGTGGAGATTATTATTATTATTATTATTAATATCTTTATTATTACGAATTTGTAATTAAACCATTATTGTTACAATATATAATGTAGTTTTGGTTGAATGAACAAGAGTTAATTAAAGATTCTCTCTCTCTCTCTCTCTCTCTCTCTCTCTCTCTCTCTCTCTCTCTCTCTCTCTCTCTCTCTCTCTCTCTCTCTCTCCTCTCTCTCTCTCTCTCGCTCTCTCTCTCTCTCTCTCTCTCTCTCTCTCTCTCTCTCTCTCTCTCTCTCTCTCTCTCTCTCTCTCTCTCTCTCTCTCTCTCTCTCTCTCTCTCTCTCTCTCTCTCTCTCTCTCTCTCTCTCTCTCTCTCTCTCTCTCTCTCTCTCTCTCTCTCTCTCTCTCTAAAACATTCTATTCTACCCAACCCCCCAAACTCTCTTTGTCCCAGCCAACTAGGGAGGGGCACTGTACACAGTTATTAAAGTAAATAAAGCAACAGATGTACAAACAATGATGAGCCCTTAATAATTAATAATAATAATAATAATAATAATAATAATAATAATAATAATAATAATAATAATAATAATAATCTCCACAATCATCATCAAAATAAAATTATTGTTGCCAATAATAATAATAGATAATAATAATAATAATAATAATAATAATAATAATAATAATAATAATAATAATAATAATAATAAAATCTAATGAGAATTATTGGAATAGACATCATGAAAGCAATGCAGAGGTATATTAAAACCCAGCAGAGAGCTGGATATTCATTACACATCTTTTATAATCCCTTCACATCTGACAGATCATTACACTCTCCATCTATGTTTCTTTTTACAGCCTGATAAAGACTGTTTTATTTTATCATTTTTTGGCCCATCCTGGTGTTACAATAATCTTTAAAAAAAAAAAAATGTTTTTTTTTGGGGGGCCAAAAAAACCCCGCCATACAGTGAATTCGCGAGAGGTGAATCGCGATAGAGCGAGGGATTACTGTATACATATATATACATATATATATATATATATATATATATATATATATATATATATATATATATATATATATATATATATATATATATATATATATATATATATATATATATATATATTTATATATATATATTTTTATATACACATACATACATACATACAGTGTTCCCCCTTTATCGCGGTAGTTTGGTTCCGGGACCCGGCGCGAACCAGGAAAACCGCGGAGTAGGATCAGCGTATATGTACATAGATATTTTAATTTATTTTTATGTTTACACTGTATAAACCCTCCCTGTACCGTTAACATACCACCCTTTACTTCATAAATAACAGCATGCAACGTAACTTTATATGAAAGTGATAGATAAAATTACGGTGAATTATGTGGTAATTATATGACATACTCATGTACATAGGTATTTTACAGTTATTTTTACGTTCACGTACTGTATAAACCCTCCCTGCACTGTTAAAAAAACACCCTTTACATTATAAATAACAGCATGCAACGTAAATTTACATGACAGTGATAGATAAAATTACGGTGAATAAGTGGTAATTACATGACATACTCATGTACATAGGTATTTTACAATTATTTTTACGTTTACGTACTGTATAAACCCTCCCTGCACTGTATATACAGTACAGTATATATATATATATATATATATATATATATATATATATATATATATATAGTATGTATGTATGTATGTATGTATGTATGTATGTATGTATGTATGTATGTATGTATGTATGTATGTATGTATGTATGTATGTATGTATGTATGTATGTATGTATGTATGTATGTATGTATGTATGTATGTATGTATGTATGTATGTATGTATGTATGTATGTATGTATGTATGTATGTATGTATGTATGTATGTATGTATGTATGTATGTATGTATGTATGTATGTATGTATGTATGTATGTATGTATGTATGTATGTATGTATGTATGTATGTATGTATGTATGTATGTATGTATGTATGTATGTATGTATGTATGTATGTATGTATGTATGTATGTATGTATGTATGTATGTATGTATGTATGTATGTATGTATGTATGTATATATATATATATATATATATATATATATATATATATATATATATATATATATATATATATATATATATATATATATATATATATATATCAACACTCTACGGTGTTTGATATCCACGTTTCACTATCTCGTCCAGAAAACCGAAGCGCATTAACACTGAGAAATACTCCATGAAGATTGTTTAGTCTGTTCTAGCAAAGAGACATAGGCTTTCCACCTGTAACTTAAGTTTCTATGTATTCCATGAAGTTCGATCTCGCAATCTTACTCCTTATAAGATGACTAGCATTGAAAGACCTTGTACATTCAGATATTCGCCAAAAATCCAAGCCTGTAAAGGTGATTATCTCAAAATATCTCGGATAAATTACAATGAAAACAATAAGGTAAGAATACCATAATTAAACTTACAGCAGGTCATTAATCTTTACAATATCCATAAAATTTACCAATATTTTGTACATTTAAGTCAAGATATAGAGACAAAGAAATAATTATTTTCACGTTTACGTACTGTATAAACCCTCCCTGCACTGTTAAAAAAACACCCTTTACATTATAAATAACAGCAAGCAACGTAAATTTACATGAAAGTGATAGATAAAATTATGGTGAATGAAGTGGTAATTACATGACATACTCATGTACAGAGGTATTTTACAATTATTTTTACGTTTACGTACTGTATAAACCCTCCCTGCACTGTTAAAAAAAACACCCTTTACATTATAAATAACAGCAAGCAACGTAAATTTACGTGAAAGTGGTAGATAAAATTACGGTGAATGAAGTGGTAATTACATGACATACTCATGTACATAGGTATTTTACAATTATTTTTACGTTTACACTGTATAAACCCTCCCTGTACTGTTATCAAACCACCCTTCACTTCATAAATAACAGCATGCAACGTAAATTTACATTAAAGAGATAGATAAAATTACGGTGAATGAAGTGGTAATTACATGACATACTCATGTACATAGGTATTTTACAATTATTTTTATGTTTACGTACTGTATAAACCCTCCCTGCACTGTTATAAAAACACCCTTTACATTATAAATAACAGCAACCAACGTAAATTTACATGAAAGTGATAGATAAAATTACGGTGAATAAAGTGGTAATTACATGACATACTCATGTATATGGGTATTTTACAATTATTATAAATAACAGCATGCAACGGAAATTTATATGTACGTGATAGGTAAACTTACCGTGAATGAGGTGGTGATGATTTTTATTGACACCGGAGGAAATTATTTCGCAGCCAATAAAAGCTTTACGGCTGCTTTTTGGGGGAGAAGAACATGGTAATGGGGAGTTGCTGTGGCTGTTTCTTCATTTTTTGGAAGATGGTATGGTAAGGAATCATGGCATCGTCAAGAAAATTGCAAAAGGTCATCGAAAGAACCATATTATCGTCATATTCCTGCGAGAGTTGTTGGAGTGCTTTCAAATGTTCATACATGGCTGCCAAACGTTTGAGTATAAGGCCAGGTTCTTCAATTTCTTCGTGCGTTTCCTCAAGTTCTTCCTCTTCTTCGCTCGGTGATTTCGTCATTTCTTCCAAGTCTTTATCAGTCAAAGGCTGCGAGTGGCAGTCAATCAGTTCATTCACATCTTCGGGAGTCATATCTTTAAAGCCTTCTCCTCCTAGCAATGCAGCCAACTTCACAGCTTTCGCAACTGCCGACTTCTGCACTTCGTCAGGAGCAAATCCCTTGTAGTCGTGGATGACTTCGGGCCACAATTTCTTCCAGCTGGCATTGATTGTGGCCGACTTCAGCTCTTTGATTGCTTTCTGAATATTTTGAAGGCATGTGGCAATCGTGTAATTATGCCAGTATGTCTTCACTGAGAAGTCTTTG
Source organism: Halocaridina rubra (assembly GCA_037179515.1). Lineage (NCBI taxonomy): Eukaryota > Metazoa > Arthropoda > Malacostraca > Decapoda > Atyidae > Halocaridina > Halocaridina rubra. The sequence continues at coordinate 65,184 of JAXCGZ010015507.1, read as the reverse complement.
TCTGAATCCATGATTTCAACAAGGTTTGCCAGGGCATTGCGTGTGTAGAGGGTCTTGAAGGCACCAATAACGCCTTGATCCATAGGCTGAATCAGTGACGTCGTATTCGGTGGCAGGAACTCAACTTGAACACCGTCATATTGGAGATTGGTTGCGTGGCCACCAGCATTATCCATCAAAAGAAGGACTTTAAATTCAAGGCCTTTTTCCGCAAGATATAGTTTTACCTGAGGGATAAAGCATTGGTGAAACCAGTCCGATGATAGGCTTTTCGTGATCCATGCCTTAGAGTTATGCATCCAATACACTGGCAGCAGATTCTTATTCTTGTTCTTCAAAGTCCTAGGGTTCTTTGAGTTGTAGATAAGCCCAGGCTTTAACATGAAGCCCACAGCATTCCCGCACATGATGAGGGTAACGCGATCTTTGTGCGCTTTAAATCCTGGGGTTTTAGCTTCGTCCTAGAAGAGGAAAGTTCGAGATGGCATTCTCTTCCAAAATAAGCCAGTCTCATCCATGTTGAAGACTTGCTCAGGAACATATTCCCCTTCGGCGATAATTTTCTTGAAGTTGTTCCTGACGTAATTTTTTTGCGGCAGCTGTATCTGCAGAGGCAGCTTCGCCATGCACTGAAACGCTTTTTAGGCCATAGCGTTTTTGAAATTTGAAGAACCATCCCTTGCTAGCAATGAACGGTTGTATCCTCGTTGGAGAATTGTTGGAGGGTCCTGGTTGTGGGTCGTTGATATCTTCTTCTCTCTCCTCCTCTCCACGGTCGCCACTGTCGTCATCGGGTTCATTTGCAGCGAATGTCTCGTACAGCTTCTTCGCCTTTGTTTGTATGATATTGGTGTCTAAGCTGATGTTTTTCTTTCTGCAATCAGCAATCCACAGGGCCAATGCAGCTTCCATCTGCACTACTGCCTTATTGCGGGATGTTACGACCTTCTTGCGGGATGTTACGACCTTCTTCGCTGATTTATCAAAAGAAATGCTCGCTGTTTTCCTGATATTTGCCTCATCCTTTTTGATGTTGCGAACAGTAGATTCATTGAGGCCATAATAGCGGCCGACATCCACAAACCTTTTTCCTTCTTTCAACATATCTAAGAGTTTCACTTTATCTACAATTGTTAACATTTTCCTTTGCCGCTTAGGCTGACTACCAGAAGCCTTAGAAGGTGAAGGACATTTGGGAGGCATTGCAAAGGTTAAATTACGCGTGAAAACACAATCGCAAGCAAAACGTATTAATAAGCACAACGAGAACGGCGCACGCGTGAGTTAGACTGAGCGAGTGAGGCGGCTTATTGGAAATTGGAGGGAAAAGCAAACTGCAATGAAAACGCCAATCAGACCCCATGATACAGAACATATTGAAAAACAATTCTGTGATTCGTCGTCTCCCGACCTTTCAGCCAATAACATTCCATGAACTATCTCACGTAGGTGAGATCCTTTTCGTTTTCCGAAACGCTGATAGCGGTATCGTATTTTACATGGTGCAATACTGTTAGTACTTTATATTTTTTATTATTTTTTACTGTTTTATTATTCTTAGGCTAGGAAATACTTGTTTTAGCAATAAAATAATGAAAATTTTAATATTCGCTAGGTCACGTAAGTGAGAGCCTTTACGTTTTCCGAAACGTGATACGTACTTTTCATGGAGCAATACTGTTAGTACTGTATTTATGTTTTTACTATTTTTTACTGTTTTATTATTCTTAGGCTAGGAAATACTTGTTTTATCAATAAAATAATGAAAATTTTAATATTCACTAGGTCACGTAGGTGAGAGCCTTTGCGTTTTCCGAAACACTGATACCGGTATTGTATTTTACATGGTGCAATACTGTTAGTATTCATGTTTTTTACTATTTTTTACTGTTTTATTATTCTTAGGCTAAGAAATAAGTTTTTTTTATCAATAAAATCATGAAACTACTGGAAATATAAATATATATGCTAGCTCACGTAGCTGCGACTCCAATACATTGTACGCTATCAGACACTATTTTGCATGATGCAATACTGTTAGTTATACTGTACGTACGTATATCTAAATTTTTACTGTTTTTTACTGTTTTATTATTCGTAGGCTGGGAAATAAATTTTTTTTATCAATTAAATAATGAATTTTTATTTTTCAATAAAAAAAATGAAAATACTAAAAATGTCTATTTTTTCAATAATTTAATATATTTGCGTATACCCAAACAATAAAATAATATTTTCCCCCCAAAAAAACGCGATACAGTGAGAACACGAACCAAGAAACGCGATACAGTGGGGGATCACTGTGTATATATATATATATATATATATATATATATATATATATATATATATATATATATATATATATATATATATATATATATATATATGAATCATATTTACCATGACCGGGACTTGAACTTAGCACACAATTATTTTGCAAGGCCCTACCAAATACACCACAGAAGGTGTAAAAGGGAAACATATATATATATATATATATATATATATATATATATATATATATATATATATATATATATATATATATATATATATATATATATATATATAATATATATATATAAAATACAGTGTTCCTTCCATTATCGCGAGGGTTCGGTTCCGGGACCCGGCGAGAGACAGGAAAATCGCGGAGTAGGATCAGCCTATATGTATATAGATGTTTAAATTTATTTTTACGTTTACACCGTATAAACTGTATAAACCCTTCCTGTACTGTTAACAAACCACCTTTACTTCATAAATAACAGCATGCAAGCGTAAATTTATATGACATACTCATGTATATAGATATTTTACAATTATTTTTACGTTTACTGTATAAACCCTCCCTGCACTGTTAAAAAACCACCCTTTACTTTATAAATCACAGCATGCAACGTAAATTTATATGTACGTGATAGGTAAACTTACCTTATCTGTTATGGTTAACATTTTCCCTTGCCGCTTAGGCTCACTACAAGAAGCTATAGAAGATAAAGGATGCTTGGGAGGCATTGCAAAGGTTAAAATATGCGAGTAAAAAAGTCACAAGCAAACCGTATTAATAAGCACAATGTGAATGGCACACACGTGAGTTAGACTGAACGAGTGAGGCGAGACAATGGAAGATGGTGGAAGCCTTTGTCCGAAACGCTGATAGCGGTATCGTGTTTTACATGTTGCAATACTGTTAGTATTTATGTTCTTTACTATTTTTTACTGTTTTATTATTCTTAGGCTAAGAAATACGTTTTTTTATCAATAAAATCATGAAACTACTGGAATTATAAATATATATGCTAGCTCACGTAGCTGCGACCTCAATACATTGTACCCTATCTAACACTATTTCGCATGATGCAATGCTGTGAGTTTTACTATACGTACGTATATCTAAATATATGTTTTTTACTATTTTTTACTGTTTTATTATTTGTAGGCTGGGAAATATATATTTTTTTTATCAATTAGATAATGAAATATGTTTTGTTCAATAAAAAGATGAAAGTACTGAGAATTTTTATTTTTTTAATATTTTAATATTTTTGCATATACCCCCCCCAAAAATAAAAAATTGCCAAAAAAAACCCATGGTACAGTGAAAACGCGAGCCAAGAAACGCGATCCAGCGAAGGATCACTGTATATATATATATATATATATATATATATATATATATATATATATATATATATATATATATATATATATATATATATATATATATATATATATATATATATATATATATATATATATATAATACAATAATCCCTCATTCTATCACGGTTCCCCTATTGCGGATTCACTGTATCGCGGATTTTTATTTGGAAAAAAAAAACAATCATAGATGGTGAGTATAATGACCTGTCAGATGTGAAGGGATTATAAAAGATGTGTAATGAATATCCAGTTCTCTGCTAGGTTTTAATATACCTCTGCATTACTTTCATGATGTCTATTCCAATAATTCTCCTTAGATCTTATTATTATTATTATTATTATTATTATTATTATTATTATTATTATTATTATTATTATTATTATTATTGGCAACAATAATTTTCCTTTGATGATGGTTGTGGAGATTATTATTATTATTATTATTATTATTATTATTATTATTATTATTATTATTATTATTATTATTATTAAGGGCTCATCATTGTTTGTACATATGTTGGTTTATTTACTTCAATAACTATGTACAGTGCCCCTCCCTAATTGGCTGGGACAAAGAGAGTGTGGGGGGTTGGGTAGAATAAAAAGTTGGAGAGAGAGAGAGAGAGAGAGAGAGAGAGAGAGAGAGAGAGAGAGAGAGAGAGAGAGAGAGAGAGAGAGAGAGAGAGAGAGAGAGAGAGAGAGAGAGAGAGAGAGAGAGAGATCTTTAATTAACTCTTGTTCATTCAACCAAAACTACATTATTATTGTAAAAATAATGGTTTAATTACAAATCTATAATAATAATAATAATGATAATAAAAATAATAATAATAATAATAATAATAATAATAATAATAATAATAATAATAATAATAATAATAATAATAATATTAATCTCCGCAATCATCATCAGAGGAAAATTATTGTTAATAATAATAATAATAATAATAATAATAATAATAATAATAATAATAATAATAATAATAATAATATCTAAATAGTATTTTTGGAATAGACATCATGAAAGTAATGCAGAGGTATATTAAAACTCAGCAGAGAGCTGAATATTCATTACATATATCTTATAATCCCTTCACATCTGACAGGTCATTACAAGGGTGCTAATTAATAAAGTTTTAAAAATTCATGATCTAACCAGAACTCGTAATGGGTAATTGATTTAAGCTTGATAAATTTAGGTTCAGAAGGGAAATTGGTGAAAATTGGCTTGGAGATACCGTAGATTCCTAGTAGGATAATAAATGCCAATTCATTATATATATATATATATATATATATATATATATATATATATATATATATATATATATATATATATATATATATATATATATATATATATATATATATATATATATATATATATATATATATATATATATATATATATATATATATATATATATATATATATATATATATATATATATGTGGGGTTTTAGGATGCTAGAGTGTTGTTAAGATTCTGTTTTACTAAGGGGACTCAAAGTACCGAGCTCGGTTAAGAGCTCACAAACAGACAGGACAGATATTTGTACTTGAACACCCCAGCTCTGTTACCATTAGTCGGTTAAATGAAACTCAGAATTCAACTTTCTTTTAATTTTGGAAATGCAATGACATTAAAAGAATTGAATTAAATTTCTCAAATTAAATTTTATGAAATGCTGCCTCGAATCCCGGAGGTGGTGAGTATGATTTCGTTTCCCGGCACCACGGACGTATGCCAAGACTTTGGCCTCAACTCGATGATTACCTCTGTCACACAGGCAGAGTAGAATACAGGACACTGCAATTTCAGAAACAGAAATGACACACTGTTTATAATGGGAAACTGAAAGCATGAGCACACATATAATGAGTTTCCAATGTCATTCTACTGGATGAATATATATTGGTTATTCACAGCTAACCAGAAATATTTATGCTACCATAATAGCATACAAAACCATTAATTCTTTACTGGTTTTAAGAAAACAATATATTCACAATAAATGAAGAATAAGCAAGACAAATACAGTACTGTATGTATTCCTTAAATTGTGGGCAACCACAAAAGTTGCAATGCTTATTACTGATTAACAATTAATATGGTAACACTCTATTTAGGATAAAGGAAGAATCTACGAGATAAATACAGTATTCATTCACTTTTAGTTATCAAGAACTTTGCAATGAAAAAAAAGGGTGCAAAACCACCTTTTGAGGTATTTGCAACTTATAACTCAAAACACTTTATCCCCAACATATGAAGAATTAGCAAGATAAATACGGTATGCATTCATTAAATTGTGGTTAACAAGAAATATTTGCAAAGCCAACTGGGAAAAATTACCTTTTAAATATTTGCAATTTTTTTTTAGCAAATAGCTTTATTGACGAGTTTTTGACGTAAAACACTTTATTTACGATGATAGAAAGGGGTGAAATGAAATTAGAATTTATTAGGAAGAGAGATAGATTTTTACGGGCTCATAACCAGTCTTCAGAGGATGAGATTTTCGTTTATCACATTCAGTGAAAAGAAACTTCTCAGCAATGTATATCAGCTGTAATTTACAGGTTAAGGAATTAACTTTGGCATGTGAGATTCCAGTTTGGTAATCTACAAAGTTTCGTGTGACTGGGAATGGAATCTGAGAATAGAAATCCATAAGATTTATCCAGTAACGAATGTAACTAATTCTCGAAAATAAACCAATTTGCTTGACCCACGAGCTTTACCATACACTATCCCTCACCTTGTTGTGCTAGATGAATTCCTTGTTGTGCTAGATGAATTCCTGTGAAGATGCCACGTAATTAAGATTTGAAATAAACTTAGACTACCCAGGCGAGATGTTGCCTCTGGGCAGTCTCGGCGCCAAAAGAGAGCGTCTCCTTCTTCCTCCTGGTGAGGTCATCTGTAGGAGACATTTCTAGAGCAGTAATTGGCTCTGATATCATTTTAAGGACTATTTTAGTGGTGGTCCCTGGCAGGCAATTATAGCAGAGATGCAAGGGAGAGACAGTATTTTTAGGTGCAACAAGTGGAAGCAAATAAAATAAAACGAGAAATAATAATGAAAAGTTAGGTTACTGGATTTAATCTCTCTTAATTTTCTTGGCTCGTAGCAGACAGAAAAATAGGAGCAGCCTTTATATTGGGCTATACTTCTACACGTACAAGAAGAGTAAATAAGGTATTTAAAATTAGCTATAAGCTAAAATACAAATTGCAAATAATCATAATCTGCGAAAGTCAAGAAGTGGGAATTAATTTTTTTAGTTAGAAAATAACAGTTATGTTAAAGGGAATTATTTGATAAGGCATCTAACAGCCTCTGTTGACATTGAGCGAAACACTCTGTCACAAAGGCCCTTTCTAGAGAATATTGATTTAGCAAAATTCTACTACAGAAGGCGAAAAAAGAACAGAGGAAGTTACGGTGACTTCAGTGTTATTATGAGGGATGAGATATCCTTCTCATGGAAAAGAACAAATGAACAATAAGAATGGGATCCACCACTGGAACATATCATACTATTAGTAAAAGTAAACAAGTCTTGTAAACAAAACATTAAATGACATGCAAAACATAAAAGAAATGTGATCAAATTCAAATTTCAAGAAAATTAAATCACAATTAGATATCAGTGAATATCAATATTTAAGTTTATGAATGCTTCACATGCAAGAAGGCAATTATATAATATACAAAATAAAATACAGTATACGCAAATTAAACATTTGAACCACGTCGTCATTAACATTGGCGACTGGATTTAAAACAGTTTCAGCTATTCAACACTAAACTAAAATGTTTCTGCCATGTTCTGGCTTTCAAAGTCCCACAAAGGGAAATATAAAACTACGATCAAAAAATTATTCTTCATCTTTTTCGTTTTCCATTAGGAATAACGTTTGTACGCTAAAGTAAACAAGTACAGTACAGTATTAAAGACATAAAAGATAAACATAAAAATAAACAACACATTAGAGAAGTAATCTTTACTGACTAGCCAAATTTAGGCTAACAGCACCAGCTTCCTCATTTGAGGGTAACGACCGTCGACTTAGTAGATCAGCAAGGTCATTGTCCTTGCCATGAACATGTTGGGCAGTGAATTTGAAAAGATTCAGGTAAAGTGCCCACCTTTTCAGACGAGGATTTAGCTTGTCTGCAGTCTGTAAATATAGGAGAGGTCGGTGGTCGGTTCTCAGTGTAAAATGTTGGCCATACAGATGGACTTCAAATTTCTTTATGGCCCAATATGCAGCTAGAGCTTCCTTCTCCACGGTGGAGTAATTTCGCTCTGCAGGGCGAAGCCTGCGGCTTGCATATCGCACTGGAGCTACTTCTGCTGAGTTGTCTGATCGGGCTTGCAAGAGCACGGCACCCAGGCCTTCGTCTGAGGCGTCGGTCTGCAAGATAAATGGAAAATCAGGGTTTACCAGTTGTAATACTGGCTCACCTGCCAATGCTTCTCGGAGCTTGAAAAATGCTCTCTCCGCTTCATCTGTCCATTTGACAGGGGAGGATTTACTTTGCTTCGAGGAGGTCAGTTGCTGCAAAGGGGCAGCGATAGTATTAAAGTGTGGAATGAACCGTTGGTAGTAGCCGACACTACCCAGGAATGATCTCAGTTGAGTGACAGTGGCAGGTTTCTCCATATCCTTAATAGCTTGTACCCTGTCATGTATAGGGGACATAACTCCTTCTCCAACCACGTGGCCGAGATACTGCAATTGTGTGAAACCAATCTCACATTTGGAAGGCTTTAAATGAAGTCCATGCTGGTTCAGACGAGTGAGAACTCTGCGGAGAGTCTCGAGGTGCGATGACCAATCCTGAGAATGCACCAGGATGTCGTCTATAAAGCATGAAACATTGTCGAGATCCTGTAGTACTATCCTCATGAGTCTGCTGAAGCAGCCAGGGGCATTTACCATACCAAAAGGCATGACCCTGAACTGGTATAGACCATATCTTGTGGAAAAAGCTGTAAGAGGCTTGGTAGTCTCGCTCAACGGGACTTGCCAAAATCCACTGGCCAGATCCAACTTGGACAGGTAACGGGCTTGAGAAAGCAACGAGAAAATATGCTCGGCGTCAGCAATGGGCTCTCCATCAAAGATGGTACGGGAGTTAAGCTTACGACAGTCAAGGCAGAACCTGTGACTGCCATCTCGCTTACGCACTGCCAGTAACGGCGAACACCAAGGCGAAATGCTCTTTTCAACTATTCCGAGGCGGACCCAAGTGTCAAGATCTTCCTTCAGCCGTAAGGACAGCTGGTGGGGAAGACCATAGGAATGCCGAAATGGCTCTGGGTCAGTCAATCTGACATGATGCTCAAGGGTAGTGGTAATGCCTGGGAGGTCGTTGAAGACGTTCTCATAGTCCTCTAATAGCTTGTTCAGCTGTTCCCGTTGACTCGGTTGCAGTCTGGAGTTAATAATGCAATTACTCACACTTTCTTTTCGGTGTGTGGGAATGGCAGGATCCTTACCATCATCAAAAGCTAAGCTTATGTCTTCAATTGCAAGGGCGGTGGCTGCGGCCAGAGGGGCTTCTTCAGAAAAACTCCACTCCCGTAAGTCTGTCTCCACTGCAAGGGTGGAGTATTCCAATATAGGAAGTAAGGGGTGGCTATAATGGAGCACCTGTGTTGCTGCAGCCTCGGAGGTTCTGTTGATGCTGGAGGCATCTATAGGGGTTGCTGGGAGCGCCAGCGCAGGATCCCTGTGGGCCTCCGGGTCCTCACAATAAAGCTTCAGCTGGTTAATGTGGTATTTCCGGTTAATGCCATCAACATTTAGCACATAATTGTCAGGGGTCACCCGGTGTACCACAGTGTACGGTCCTTTCCAGCGTAGCATTAGCTTGCGGGTATCTGTTGGAAGAAGTAACAGAGCTCGATCTCCGGGTGTCAGGGCACGACGCCGCGCACGCTTGTCAAAGAGGAGCTTGGCAGTCTGCTGGTGACCCTTAATGGCTAATTGTGCAGTTTTCCATGCCTTTTTGAGGTGAGACGAAAACTTCAAAATATACTCATGAACGTCCCTATCGTCATCTTCGATGGTAGGTGAATCCCAACATTCTGCCAAGAATTCTACTGGGCCTCTGACCTTATGACCATAAATCATCTCGAAAGGCGAGTATCCAGTAGTGTCGTGGGGCGTGTCTCTGAAGGAGAAAAGTGCAGCAGGGACGTACTTGTCCCACTGCCTAGGCATATCTATCACTAGCTTGCGCAAACATCGCTTCAATGTCCCGTTATAGCGTTCGCATGCTCCATTTGATTGGGCATGATAGACACTCGTACGAATGTGCTTGATTTCTAAAAGGTTACAGAAAGCCTCAAAGTGCCTACTTGTAAACTGACTTCCATTGTCAGAAGTGACCTGCTCAGGAAAGCCAACCCTGGAGCACATTTCAAATAGGGCTTGAGCGACTGCTTCAGTTGTGATAGAAGACAGTGGCACTGCATCTGGGTACCTTGTTGCCAGGTCAGCATATACCAGGAGGAATTGTTTCCCCGTGGACAAAGTTGGATTAATAGGACCTAGTATGTCAATAGCGACATTGGAAATTGGCTCCATTGAGAGCTTAGTTATCCCCATGGGAACTTTCGGTACCGGTGCCGTTGAGGTGGATTGACAGACAGGGCAGGAGCCTACATATCTGTCTACCTCGGTGTACATGTTTGGCCATGCAAAAGCCTTCTGAAGGACATGCCGAGTTTTTGCTTTGCCTCTGTGTCCACTCAGAGGTAAATGGTGTGCCACATACATAGCCTGGCGGCGCAACGAAGCGGGCACCACCAACTGTTTAAAGGTGTGGCCATCTTTAGTCACATGCCTACGAAGTACTCCATCTTCAAGGGCATAAGTGATCTGGCCTCCTCCTCTCACCGTGAAGGTCCTTCCCTCGGTGGCCTGCTGCATCCAGCGTTTGAGGCTGGGGCAGTCTTGCTGCAATTTGGCAAAGTCTGGACGGGACTTCAATGGCTCTAGAGGTGCATCATCTGGTAAAGGAGGGGGAAACTCTCCGCGTTCCACATTACGTGTACTGACTGCAGCAGACTCAACGGAGTCAGTCGGAGAATCGTCCATATTCTTGGCATCGAGGCCAGGAGTTGCTGCTGAAATGGCTTCATGTGACTTCCCCCGAGGGAAGTTATAACGAGAAATGTCCTTATGGTAGAGGTCGGCCTGGAAAGTAGGAACTAGGTTCAGTGCACGACCCATCAAGACAGGGTACATAAGCCCAATCATTGCCACAGCTGGGGCTTTTCCCTTGTAGTATTTGCAATCCAGGTTAATGACACGGCAGCGTCGTATTTGGGGTGTTCCTTCAGCAACCCGCACATGAACGACTTTGCTGGTAAAATCTTCATCCCTGACAATTCTCTCGTCAACAAGTATGCCATTGGCCCCTGTGTCAAGGGCTATCTCAGCTTCCACACCATTTATGGTTTCTAGGCATTTTGGGATCATTTCCAGATCATCATGTTCGATGAATTCCACATTGGCAAGTTTGTGTGGTGGTTCCTCGGCGTTATCCTCATTGGCCCTTTCTGGCCCTGTTTCCACAACATGGGCTGAGTGAGTGGCCAGACGGCTATGTGGGCCGCCGCTGTGTGAGGGAGCGTGGTGGCTCTTAGAGTTTGGCTGAAAACCCTGGGAAGGTGGAGCAGAGTAATGGCCTTTGCCTCTTAACTGCTGAGGCTTAGGTCTTACCGGGTCATCCTTCTTGAGTGTGGGTGCATGGCCGTAATAAGGCTTAGGAGTGTGAGGAGGAGGAGCTGGACGATTGAAGTTCTGCGAGGGGCTCTTGTGCTTCCCGTTCCTGTAATCTCTATTTCCGGATAAAGGACTACTGTCTGGGATTCCCGCTCGAAGCCGAGCAAGCGCAAGCTCATGTTCATGTTGTGCTTGTGCCTCCTTACGTTGTGCTTGTGCCTCCTTACGTTGTGCTTGTGCCTCCTCACTTGCTCTCTCCTCCAGCTTATCTCGGCGCTCAACCATCTTCTCATAAGCCCATTCGAAGAGCTTCTGTCTTGGGGAAAAACCGTATCTCTCACCCCTAGCAATCAGTATGTCTAGGTAACGCTCCTCATCGAATGTTTTGATGGTTTCCATGTTTGTTTCCTGTGACTGCCTGGTTTCCTAAACAGTCAATAACGAAGTGCCAAAACAACCACACAAAAAAACAAATCTCTACAATACAGTAGTAGAAAAAAAATGAAAGAACCACACAACACCAAGGAGAAAAAAAAATCACCACCACAGTTCAAACTTAAACGTAAAAGTGATCTCAAAACCTCACCATAAAAGTGACTCAAAATTCAATCAAGTGCAACAGCAGCAAAATGTTGCAAGACAGTGCATGAAACACTGGTAATACAGAATGGCAGTCGTGCCTGCTTAACAGCAATATGTGGCAGTACCTGCGGTTATTGTGCAAATGAAAGGAATGAGCAACACAATCAAGTGCAACAGCAACAAAATGTTGCAAAACAGTGTATGAAACACTGGTAATACAGAATGGCAGTCGTGCCTGCTTAACAGCAATACGTGGCAGTACCTGCGGTTATTGTGCAAATGAAAGGAATGAGCAACACAATCAAGTGCAACAGCAACAATATGTTGCAAAACAGTGTATGAAACACTGGTAATACAGAATGGCAGTCGTGCCTGCTTAACAGCAATACGTGGCAGTACCTGCAGTTATTGTGCAAATGAAAGGAATGAGCAACACAATCAAGTGCAACAGCAACAATATGTTGCAAAACAGTGTATGAAACACTGGTAATACAGAATGGCAGTCGTGCCTGCTTAACAGCAATACGTGGCAGTACCTGCGGTTATGGTGCAAATGAAAGGAATGAGTAACAACGAATTTTACCGACTAGCACCCAGTGCCTGAGAGTACAATCAAGTACAGTATAGCGGTCGTGCCTGCGTATGAGCGCGTATATGGCAGTACCCACAAATAAAATGTCGTAAGTAATACGAACAAGTACAGTATCGCGGTCGTGCCTGCGTATGAGCGCGTATATGGCAGTACCCACAAATAAAATGTCGTAAGTAATACGAACAAGTACAGTATCGCGGTCGTGCCTGCGTATGAGCGCGTATATGGCAGTACCCACAAATAAAATGTCGTAAGTAATACGAACAAGTACAGTATCGCGGTCGTGCCTGCGTATGAGCGCGTATATGGCAGTACCCACAAATAAAATGTCGTAAGTAAAATTCTGGAGTGTTACCAAAAGGGCACAGATCCTATGCAAAATACACCAACGATAAGCTAACAGCTTACTAGGCAGCCAGATTACACATTTCTACTAGTAATGAGAAAATTTATTTTCAAGTGACAACTCAGACACATGAAAGGCTTAGCCTAGGCTCGATAAATGACACCAAAGTTTTTCTTCCAATCTATGAGCAGTCAATGCTTGAATATAAAACACAATTATAAGCAAAAATACTTAATATGCTTTCTCCCAATTCCTAACAAGTATCACCCTTTAACGGATATATAAAACACGAATGCTTTAAAACTCAATCTTATCACGCAAATAAATGAAATTTTATATAACACGTCTTCTCGTCATGCAAAATTTCTAAAGTCTGTTACCACATAATCTCATGTAGATTTCCTGAAATATTGTTTACCACATGGGAAACAAGAAAATATTAGTTACCATAATCAATATTGAAAATAAAGAAAAATTTCTTATCCGCAACGTTTCTAGCGCGAAAATTTTCGTGTGCAGCCTAAGATTCATTCATTTCAATAATCGAGCCAATGGTAATCGGGTTTCATGTGCAATGTTAAAAAGCAAAATAAAAATAAATTTATAAAATCAGTCTGTCTGTTCGGGTCCCTGTTCGGGCGCCAAATCTTGTGGGGGTTTAGGATGCTAGAGTGTTGTTAAGATTCTGTTTTACTAAGGGGACTCAAAGTACCGAGCTCGGTTAAGAGCTCACAAACAGACAGGACAGATATTTGTACTTGAACACCCCAGCTCTGTTACCATTAGTCGGTTAAATGAAACTCAGAATTCAACTTTCTTTTAATTTTGGAAATGCAATGACATTAAAAGAATTGAATTAAATTTCTCAAATTAAATTTTATGAAATGCTGCCTCGAATCCCGGAGGTGGTGAGTATGATTTCGTTTCCCGGCACCACGGACGTATGCCAAGACTTTGGCCTCAACTCGATGATTACCTCTGTCACACAGGCAGAGTAGAATACAGGACACTGCAATTTCAGAAACAGAAATGACACACTGTTTATAATGGGAAACTGAAAGCATGAGCACACATATAATGAGTTTCCAATGTCATTCTACTGGATGAATATATATTGGTTATTCACAGCTAACCAGAAATATTTATGCTACCATAATAGCATACAAAACCATTAATTCTTTACTGGTTTTAAGAAAACAATATATTCACAATAAATGAAGAATAAGCAAGACAAATACAGTACTGTATGTATTCCTTAAATTGTGGGCAACCACAAAAGTTGCAATGCTTATTACTGATTAACAATTAATATGGTAACACTCTATTTAGGATAAAGGAAGAATCTACGAGATAAATACAGTATTCATTCACTTTTAGTTATCAAGAACTTTGCAATGAAAAAAAAGGGTGCAAAACCACCTTTTGAGGTATTTGCAACTTATAACTCAAAACACTTTATCCCCAACATATGAAGAATTAGCAAGATAAATACGGTATGCATTCATTAAATTGTGGTTAACAAGAAATATTTGCAAAGCCAACTGGGAAAAATTACCTTTTAAATATTTGCAATTTTTTTTTAGCAAATAGCTTTATTGACGAGTTTTTGACGTAAAACACTTTATTTACGATGATAGAAAGGGGTGAAATGAAATTAGAATTTATTAGGAAGAGAGATAGATTTTTACGGGCTCATAACCAGTCTTCAGAGGATGAGATTTTCGTTTATCACATTCAGTGAAAAGAAACTTCTCAGCAATGTATATCAGCTGTAATTTACAGGTTAAGGAATTAACTTTGGCATGTGAGATTCCAGTTTGGTAATCTACAAAATTTCGTGTGACTTGGAAGGGAATCAGAGAATATAAATCCATAAGATTTATCCAGTAACGAATGTAACTAATTCTCGAAAATAAACCAATTTGCTTGACCCACGAGCTTTACCATACACTATCCCTCACCTTGTTGTGCTAGATGAATTCCTTGTTGTGCTAGATGAATTCCTGTGAAGATGCCACGTAATTAAGATTTGAAATAAACTTAGACTACCCAGGCGAGATGTTGCCTCTGGGCAGTCTCGGCGCCAAAAGAGAGCGTCTCCTTGTTCCTCCTGGTGAGGTCATCTGTAGGAGACATTTCTAGAGCAGTAATTGGCTCTGATATCATTTTAAGGACTATTTTAGTGGTGGTCCCTGGCAGGCAATTATAGCAGAGATGCAAGGGAGAGACAGTATTTTTAGGTGCAACAAGTGGAAGCAAATAAAATAAAACGAGAAATAATAATGAAAAGTTAGGTTACTGGATTTAATCTCTCTTAATTTTCTTGGCTCGTAGCAGACAGAAAAATAGGAGCAGCCTTTATATTGGGCTATACTTCTACACGTACAAGAAGAGTAAATAAGGTATTTAAAATTAGCTATAAGCTAAAATACAAATTGCAAATAATCATAATCTGCGAAAGTCAAGAAGTGGGAATTAATTTTTTTAGTTAGAAAATAACAGTTATGTTAAAGGGAATTATTTGATAAGGCATCTAACAGCCTCTGTTGACATTGAGCGAAACACTCTGTCACAATATATATATATATATATATATATATATATATATATATATATATATATATATATATATATATATATATATATATATATATATATATATATATATATATATATATATATATGTTGATCTTTTCTTATCGTAATCCTCTTTGTACTCGCTGAAGAAGTGTAAAAAAAAAAAAGGAAATTTTTTTTTTCTGTTTTTAAGGTGTTCCTACTTCGCAGAAATTCACCTATCGCGGTCAGTCCCGGAACCGAACCTCTGTGATATACGAGGGATTACTGTATATATATATATATATATATATATATATATATATATATATATATATATATATATATATATATATATATATATATATATATATATATATATATATATATATATATATATATATATATATATGAAGCCACGAGTGAGGTTGGGGAATCTGTAATATATATATATATATATATATATATATATATATATATATATATATATATATATATATATATATATATATATATATATATATATATATATATATATATATATATATATATATATATATATATATATATATATATATATATATACACCTTGTTCCTTTTATACGCGATTTTTTTATCCACGAAATTGCAATGATGAATATTCATTACACATCTCTTGCTATTCTATTACATTTGACAAGTCACAACATTCTGCACATCTGTCTCTTTTACTTTCCTTTTCCTCACATTTTGTCATTATTTATGGAAGGTTCACAACTAATGGCCCCCAGTACCCGGCATAGTGGGGTGCGAAGAATCTTCGGGGATCGTGTTAACTCCACCGTTGGCTTGAGGGCAGACATGCCTGGTGGTAGTAATGGTTCTGCTCTTAACCTTGCACCTCCCAATAGATCTGCTTCTTTCACTCTTCACTATTCAAACATTCGTGGGTTGAACTCTAATCTTTCGTTCGTCTGTGGAACAGCACTTGGGCACTTTCCTCCCTAACCTCCTCCTCCTATCTGAAACCCAGTTGTCTATACATGCTTCCACTTTACCCTTTCCAAATCTCCCACTATAATCTGTAGACTCGTTTTCGTTCCAAAGGTGGGTTCTGTGCTTACTGCAACATTAACACTCCTACTGTGAGGCTCATGGACCTTGAATCTCCTGACTTTGATGTTCTCTGGCTAAAAGTCTATCTCTCCACTACCACTATCATCCTTTGCTTCTGCTACTGTTCTCCAAACTCCACCGAGTTTGTGTCTTTCTTTGAATATCTCTCATCGTGCCATGAGTTCTTGCTATCTTCTCACCCACATGCCGAAGTTCTCTACATTGGAGACTTCAGTGTACACCACAGTGAGTGGCTTCATTCTTCTCACACTGATGTGGGAGGAAGCGAGGCTCTTGCTTTCTCTATTACTCACGATCTGGAGCAAATTATCAAACATCCTACTCGCGTTCCTGATTGTCACGAACATGCTGCAAACACTCTTGACCTATTTTTTACTTCTAACCCTTCAAACTACTCTTATTCTGTGCTTTCCCCTCTTGGTAAATCTGACCACTCCATGATCTCTGTCTCTTCCATTTTCGCTCCCCCACCACCAATCCCTCCTTCTCAACACCGCCTTTGGCACTTCGAGCGAACCCAATATGAAAATTTGCTTAAGTTTCTCTTTGACAACCCTTGGGATGGCTACTGCTTTCGGTCCCGCAACCCTGATCGGGTAGCTGTAAAAGTTGCCGAGATCATGACCGCGGGAATGGAGGCGTACATCCCCTCTTCTACAAAAACTTTCTCTCCCCCTAAACCTGGCTATCCAGGCTAGGAATCAGGCTCACCGATCTTACCAAGCCTCTCCTTCCGATTTAACTCGCTCTGCTTTTATTATAGCTAGGAATCGCTGTACAGCTGAGATTCGAAGGTCTAAGGCTTCCTTTATAAGAAGGAAAGTTGATGACCTTAACTCCTCTCCCACTGACAAATGCTTCTGGTCCTTAGCCAAAAACCTCTCCAAAAACTTCTGTAACTCAAGCTTTCCCCCTCTCATTCGTTCTGATGGCTCTATAGCTTGCTCTCCCACTGACAAAGCCACTCTCTTTGGCTCACATTTTTCTGCCAACTCTTCTATCAACGATTCCAGCGCACCTGTTCCTCAGTCTTTTCCCCTCTCTAACCCTATGCCCTCCCTTATCCTTTCTTCACTCAAAGTTCATAAGGTTCTTCGCTCACTAAAGACAAACAAGGCATCTGGTCCCGATGGTATCACTGCAAGTTCCTTAAGGAGTTTGCAGATGAACTGGCTCCCGTGCTTTGCCGTCTTTTTCGCCTCATTCTGTCAACCAGTATCTATCCTTCATCTTGGAAGCATGCTCTAGTTCAACTTGTTCCTAAGAAGGGTGACCGCTCTATTCCTTCTAACTACCGACCTATTGCTCTAACCTCCTATATTGCTAAAGTTTTCGAAACTTTGCTCAATGCTCACTTCTTGAAACGCCTTGAATCTAACTCACTTATCTCCGATCACCAGTATGGCTTCCGCAAGGCAAGATCCACTGGTGATCTCCTGTCGTATCTTACTCATGTATGGTCATCTTCTTTGAGGAACTATGGGCAATCCTTTGTTGTCACCCTTGATATCTCTAAGGCTTTTGACAGAGTCTGGCACAAGGCTCTGTTTGCCAAACTCCCTGCCTATGCCTTTACCCCTTCTTTCTGTTCTCTGATTTCCAGTTTTCTTACTGACCGTTCTATATCTGTAGTTGTTGATGGCGCGACATCTAGCCCTTTCTCTGTTTCCAGTGGTGTTCCACAGGGCTCTGTTCTTTCACCTACTCTCTTCCTTCTCTTCATCAATGATCTTCTACAATCCCCATCTTCCTCTCTTATTCATGCCTTTGCCGATGATTCTACCCTTCACTTTTCCTCTGCCTTTTCTTCACAACCTTCATCTGTTACTTGTAATCAATCTCGTATCACTCTTTCTTCTACTCTTAACTCTGATTTGCAGAGTTTCTGAATTGGGCACTCAAAATTTAGTTAAATTCAATGCCTCCAAGACACAGTTTCTGGCTATCTCTTTATCTTCTTCTCCTCCTGATAACCCTATTGTCTTCGAAACTAATGAAATTTACCCTCTTAACTCTATCAATATATTAGGAATCCATATAGCCTCTAACTTGTCTTGGAGGAATCACATAATCCAAATTTCTAAATCTTCATCCAAAAATTGGGGGTTTTGTTTTGTTTTCGTTGTTACTTTTCCTCATTGCAGTTACTTAAAATTTACAAAAGTCTTATCTGCCCCTGCTTAGAATACTGCTCACACATCTGGTGTGCTTCTTCCTTTACTTATCTTCTTGATAGGGTTGAATCTAAGGCAGTCAGACTCATTAATGATCCTTCTCTTACTTCTAACCTGGATTCTCTCTCTCTTCGCCGTAAGATATCTTCCCTTTCGCTTTTCTATCGCTACTACTTCCATCACTGCTCTGATGAGTTGGTGAGTTGCATCCTTCCTCCACTGCCGAGGCCGCGTAACACTCGCCAAGCGGCCTCATCTCACAGGTACTGTGTGGAGATTTGTAGCTCGCGGATTGGTCGGTGCAGCGACTGCTTCTTCCTATCTACCTCCAGACTCTGGAACTCTCTTCCTCCTTCTGTCTTTCCTAATTCTTATGACCTTTCATTCTTCAAAAAGCAGATTTATCGTCATCTCAGAGCCTAGTCCTCCATATCTTTGGGTCCTCTTTACTGTGACTGTTTTTATCTGTCTGTCGTTTTCCTTTGTGTGACATTACCTCATCTCTGCCTTGTCCTTAACCTTTTTCTTTTCCTTCGTCTTGGTATTTTCTCGTGCCCGGGCCTTTGTTGATGAGGTCAGTTTCTGCCTGTCCCGGTGTCACACTCTTAAAAAAAAATAAATAAATAAAAATGTGTAATGAATATCCAGCTCTCTGCTGGGTTTTAATATACCTCTGCATTACTCTCATGATGTCTATTACAAAAATTCTCCTTAGATATTATTATTATTATTATTATTATTATTATTATTATTATTATTATTATTATTATTTTTAACCATAATTTTCCTTTGATGATGATTGTGGAGATTATTATTATTATTATTATTATTATTATTATTATTATTATTATTATTATTATTATTACGAATTTGTAATTAAACCATTATCTTTACAATAAATAATATAGTTTTAGTTGATTGAACAAGAGTTAATTAAAGATATCTCTCTCTCTCTCTCTCTCTCTCTCTCTCTCTCTCTCTCTCTCTCTCTCTCTCTCTCTCTCTCTCTCTCTCTCTCTCTCTCTCTCTCTCTCTCTCTCTCTCTCTCTCTCTCTCTCGTTTCATTTCACTTACATTATATGGAATATATTTATATTAAAAGGAGAATAGTTTTACAACAACGCATACATCAGTTACTTTACAAGCTGATGAGTCGTTTGGGGCAGCAAATGATAAATATAATAATGCACTTTTAATAAAAACGTTAATGAGTTAAAAGACCGGTAAATTAATTTCCTTTCCACGAATCCTTTGTAATGTCTCTCTTAAACAGGAATTAGGTAGAAATTTTTCATATTATTATTGCTTTAGTCTTTATCACGTTCATTACGGTGCTCATTTTAAAGGTAATAAACCTAAGTTTTATTTCGTTTTTTGTAAAGAAATATGAGAGAGAGAG
>JAXCGZ010015507.1:0-42500 GCA_037179515.1 Halocaridina rubra | reverse complement strand
TTAAATTGTGGGCAACCACAAAAGTTGCAATGCTTATTACTGATTTGCAATTAATATGGTAAAAGACTCTATTTAGGATAAAGGAAGAATCTACGAGATAAATACAGTATTCATTCACTTTTGGTTATCAAGAACTTTGCAATGAAAAAAAAAAGGGTGCAAAACCACCTTTTGAGGTATTTGCAACTTATAACTCTAAACACTTTATCCCCAACATATGAAGAATTAGCAAGATAAATACAGTATGCATTCATTAAATTGTGGTTAACAGGAAATATTTGCAAAGCCAACAGGGTAAAATTACCTTTTAATTATTTGCAGATTATAGCATAAAACACTTTAGCTAAATGATTAATTATTTGCAATTTGTATAGCAAATAGCTTTATTGACGAGTTTTTTGACGTAAAACACTTTATTTACGATGATAGAAAGAGGTGAAATGAAATTAGAATTTATTAGGAAAAGAGATAGATTTTTACGGCTCATAACCAGTCTTCAGAGGATGAGATTTTCGTTTATCACATTCAATGAAAAGAAACTTCTTAGCAATGTAAATCAGCTGTAATTTACAGGTTAAGGAATTAATTTTGGCATGTGAGATTCCAGTTTGGTAATCTACAAAATTTCGTGTGTATGGGAATGGAATCTGAGACTTAAAATCCGTAAGATTTAGCCAGTAACGAATGTAACTAATTCTCGAAAATAAACCAATTTGCTTGACCTACGAGCTTTACCATACACTATCCCTCACCTTGTTGTGCTAGATGAATTCCTGTGAAGATGCCACGTAAATAAGGTTTGAAATAAACTTAGACTGCTCAGGCGAGATGTTGCCTCTTCGAAGTTTGAGCGCCAAAGGAGGGCGTCTCATTGTCCCTCCTGGTGAGTTCATCTGTAGGATACATTTTCCAGAGTAGTAATTGGCTCTGATATAATTTAAGGACTATTTTAGTGGTGGTCCCTGGCAGGCAATTATGGCAGAGATGCAAGGGAGAGACAGTATTTTTAGGTGCAACAAGTGGAAGCAAATAAAATAAAACGAGAATAATAATGAAAAGTTAGGTTACTGGTAAACAATCTCCAGAATTTTCTTGGCTCGTAGCAGACAGAAAATAGGAGCAGCCTTTATATCGGGACTATACTTCTACACGTACAAGAAGAGTAAATAAGGTATATTTAAAATTAGCTATAAGCTAAAATATAAATTGCAAATAATCATAATCTGCAAAAGTCAAGAAGTGGGAATTAATTTTTTTAGTTAGAAAATAACAGTTAAGTTACTAAATTAATTAATAAGGCATCTAACAGCCTCTGGTGACTTTGAGCGAAACACTCTGTCACAAAGGCCCTTTCTAGAGAATATTGATTTAGCAAAATTCTACTACAGAAGGGGAAAAAAGAACAGAGGAAGTTACGGTGACTTCAGTGTTATTATGAGGGATGAGATTTCCTTTTCATGGAAAAGAACAAATGAACAATAAGAATGGGATCCACCACTGGAATATATCATACTATTAGGAAAAGTAAACAAGTCTTGTAAACAAAACATTAAATGACATGCAAAACATAAAAGAAATGTGATCAATTTCAAATTTCAAGAAAATTAAATCACAATTAGATATCAGTGAATATCAATATTTAAGTTTATGAATGCTTCACATGCAAGAAGGCAATAATATAATATACAAAAAAAATACAGTATACGCAAATTAAAAATTTGAACCACGTCGTCATTAACATTGGCGACTGGATTTAAAAGTTTCAGCTATTCAACACTAAACTAAAATGTTTCCGCCATGTTCTGGCTTTCAAAGTCCCACAAAGGGAAATATAAAACTACGATAAAAAAATTATTCTTCATCTTTTTCGTCTTCCATTAGGAATAACGTTTGTACGCTAAAATAAACAAGTACAGTACAGTATTAAAGACATAAAAGATAAACTTAAAAAATAAACAACACATCAGAGAAGTAATCTTGACTGACTAGTCAAATTTAGGCTAACAGCACCAGCTTCCTCATTTGAGGGTAACGACCGTCGACTTAGTAGATCAGCAAGGTCATTGTCCTTGCCATGAACATGTTGGGCAGTGAATTTGAAAAGATTCAGGTAAAGTGCCCACCTTTTCAGACGAGGATTTAGCTTGTCTGCAGTCTGTAAATATAGGAGAGGTCGGTGGTCGGTTCTCAGTGTAAAATGTTGGCCATACAGATGGACTTCAAATTTCTTTATGGCCCAATATGCAGCTAGAGCTTCCTTCTCCACGGTGGAGTAATTTCGCTCTGCAGGGCGAAGCCTGCGGCTTGCATATCGCACTGGAGCTACTTCTGCTGAGTTGTCTGATCGGGCTTGCAAGAGCACAGCACCCAGGCCTTCGTCTGAGGCGTCGGTCTGCAAGATAAATGGAAAATCAGGGTTTACCAGTTGTAATACTGGCTCACCCGCCAATGCTTCTCGGAGCTTGAAAAATGCTCTCTCCGCTTCATCTGTCCATTGGACAGGGGAGGTTTTACTTTGCTTCGAGGAGGTCATTTGCTGCAAAGGGGCAGCGATAGTATTAAAGTGTGGAATGAACCGATGGTAGTAGCCGACACTACCCAGGAATGATCTCAGTTGAGTGACAGTGGCAGGTTTCTCCATATCCTTAATAGCTTGTACCCTGTCATGTAAAGGGGACATAACTCCTTCTCCAACCACGTGGCCGAGATACTGCAATTGTGTGAAACCAATCTCACATTTGGAAGGCTTTAAATGAAGTCCATGCTGGTTCAGACGAGTGAGAACTCTGCGGAGAGTCTCGAGGTGCGATGACCAATCCTGAGAATGCACCAGGATGTCGTCTATAAAGCATGAAACATTGTCGAGATCCTGTAGTACTATCCTCTTGAGTCTGCTGAAGCAGCCAGGGACATTTACCATACCAAAAGGCATGACCCTGAACTGGTATAGACCATATCTTGTGGAAAAAGCTGTAAGAGGCTTGGTAGTCTCGCTCAACAGGACTTGCCAAAATCCACTGGCCAAATCCAACTTGGACAGGTAACGGGCTTGGGAAAGCAACGAGAAAATATGCTCGGCGTCAGCAATGGGCTCTCCATCAAAGACGGTACGGGAGTTAAGCTTACGACAGTCAAGGCAGAACCTGTGACTGCCATCTCGCTTACGCAATGCCAGTAACGGCGAACACCAAGGCAAAATGCTCTTTTCAGCTATTCCGAGGCGGACCCAAGTGTCAAGATCTTTCTTCAGCCGTAAGGACAGCTGGTGGGGAAGACCATAGGAATGCCGAAATGGCTCTGGGTCAGTCAATCTGACATGATGCTCAAGGGTAGTGGTAATGCCTGGGAGGTCGTTGAAGACCTTCTCATAGTCCTCTAATAGCTTGTTCAGCTGTTCCCGTTGACTTGGTTGCAGTCTGGAGTTAATAATGCAATTACTTACACTTTCTTTTCGGTGTGTGGGAATGGCAGGATCCTTACCATCATCAAAAGCTAAGCTTATGTCTTCAATTGCAAGGGCGGTGGCTGCTGCCAGAGGGGCTTCTTCCGAAAAACTCCACTCCCGTAAGTCTGTCTCCACTGCAAGGGTGGAGTATTCCAATATAGGAAGTAAGGGGTGGCTATAATGGAGCACCTGTGTTGCTGCTGCCTCGGAGGTTCTGTTGATGCTTGAGGCATCTATAGGGGTTGCTGGGAGCGCCAGCGCAGGATCCCTGTGGGCCTCCGGGTCCTCACAATAAAGCTTCAGCTGGTTAATGTGGTATTTCCGGTTATTGCCATCAACATTTAGCACATAATTGTCAGGGGTCACCCGGTGTACCACAGTGTACGGTCCTTTCCAGCGTAGCATTAGCTTGCGGGTATCTGTTGGAAGAAGTAACAGAGCTCGATCTCCGGGTGTCAGGGCACGACGCCGCGCACGCTTGTCAAAGAGGAGCTTGGCAGTCTGCTGGTGATCCTTAATGGCTAATTGTGCAGTTTTCCAAGCCTTTTTGAGGTGAGACGAAAACTTCAAAATATACTCATGAACGTCCCTATCGTCATCTTCGATGGTAGGTGAATCCCAACATTCTGCCAAGAATTCTACTGGGCCTCTGACCTTATGACCATAAATCAGCTCGAAAGGCGAGTATCCAGTAGTGTCGTGGGGCGTGTCTCTGAAGGAGAAAAGTGCAGCAGGGACGTACTTGTTCCACTGCCTAGGTATATCTATCACTAGCTTACGCAAACATTGCTTCAATGTTCCGTTATAGCGTTCGGATGCTCCATTTGATTGGGCATGATAGACACTCGTACGAATATGCTTCATTTCTAAAAGGTTACAGAAAGCCTCAAAGTGCCTACTTGTAAACTGACTTTCATTGTCAGAAGTGACCTGCTCAGGAAAGCCAACCCTGGAGCAGATTTCAAATAAGACATGAGCGACTGCTTCAGTTGTGATAGAAGACAGTGGCACTGCATCTGGGTACCTTGTTGCCAGGTCAACATATACCAGGAGGAATTGTTTCCCCGTGGACGAAGCTGGATTAATAGGACCTAGTATGTCAATAGCGACCTTGGAAAATGGCTCCTTTGAGAGCTTAGTTATCCCCATGGGAACTTTCGGTACCGGTGCCGTTGAGGTGGATTGACAGACAGGGCAGGAGCCTACATATCTGTCTACCTCAGTGTACATGTTTGGCCATGCGAAAGCCTTCTGAAGTACGTGCCGAGTCTTTGCTTTGCCTCTGTGTCCACTCAGAGGCAAATGGTGTGCCACATACATAGCCTGGCGGTGCAACGAAGCGGGCACCACCAACTGTTTAAAGGTGTGGCCATCTTTAGTCACATGCCTACGAAGTACTCCATCTTCAAGGACGTAAGTGATCTGGCCTCGTCCTCTCACCGTGAAGGTCCTTCTCTCGGTGGCCTGCTGCATCCAGCGTTTGAGGCTGGGGCAGTCTTGCTGCAATTTGGCAAAGTCTGGACGGGACTTCAATGGCTCGAGAGGTGCATCATCTGGTAAAGGAGGGTGAAACTCTCTGCGTTCCACATTACTTGTACTGACTGCAGCAGACTCAATGGAGTCAGTCAGAGAATCGTCCATATTCTTGGCATCGAGGCCAGGAGTTGCTGCTGAAATGACTTCATGTGACTTCCCCCGAGGGAAGTTATAACGAGAAATGTCCTTATGGTAGAGGTCGGCCTGGAAAGTAGGAACTAGGTTCAGTGCACGACCCATCAAGACAGGGTACATAAGCTCAATCATTGCCACAGCTGGGGCTTTTCCCTTGAAGTATTTGCAATCCAGGTTAATGACACAGCAGCGTCGTATTTGGGGTGTTCCTTCAGCAACCCGCACACGAACGACTTCGCTGGTATAATCTTCATCCCTGACGAATCTCTCGTCAACAAATATGCCATTGGCCCCTGTGTCGAGGGCTATCTCAACTTCCACACCATTTATAGTTCCTAGACATTTTGGGATCACCTGCGGATTACCCCATTCGGTGAGTTCCACATTGCCAAGTTTGTACATAGGTTCCTCGGCGTTATCCCCAGTGGCCCTTTCTGCCCTTATTTCTACAGCATGGGCCATGTGCGTGGCCGGACGGCTTTGCGGGCCGCCGCTGTGTGAGGGAGCGTGGTGGCTCTTAGAGTTTTGCTGAAAACCCTGGGAAGGAGGAGCAGAGTAATGGCCTTTGCCTCTGAACTGCTGAGGCTTAGGTCTTACTGAGTTATCCTTCTTGAGTGTGGGTGCATTGCCGTAATAAGGCTTTGGAGTGTAAGGAGGATGTGCTGGACGATGTGAATTCTGTGAGGGGCCCTTGTGCTTCCCGTTCCTATGATCTCCTTTCCGGTGAGAATCATGGCTTGCTGCGGGGGAGAAACAACTCTGAGGACGAACCTTGGAATCGGCCCTTCTTGCCCTCATAACATCACAGAGACGTACTCCAGGCTGGTTGTGCTGGAGGTACTCGTCCACAGCAGCTAGACTTTTCTCGTAGTCGATCTCATCCTTAAGCTGAGTCCTTACATATGCAACAACATCTGGAGGAAGTTCATTGGCAATTGTATCAAACATCAAGAACGCATACAACTTCTCACGAGGATACTTTGCAACTCGTAACCAATCATTAAAGAGGCAAGCCTTGCATTTGCCAAAGGTACTACAGTTCTCCTCCTTCAATGGGAAAGCAGAAAGATACCTAGCATGACACTCAGCTGGTGAAAGGTTCTGTGAGGCCAGGAGTGTGCTTTTAACTTTCTCATAATCCCTCAGTTGCATTTGGTCGAGTTCACTGACCAGGGCGAGCAGACGGGTTGGCATGGAGGCTAACAGCCAACGACTCTTCTCAGCCTCTGTGCCTTCGTTAATTGCTGCAAGACTTTCGAAAGAGCGGATGTAAGTATCAAGCGGTTGCCTGCCGTCGTCTTCGTATTTCGGTATTGGGGAGGGCCTCTCACGAGGCTGGTTTCCATTTCCAGTTGAAAGACCACTATCTGGGAATCCCGCTTGAAGCCGAGCAAGCGCAAGCTCATGATCACGTTGTGCTTGTGCCTCATCACTTGCTCTCTTCTCCAGCTTATCTCGGCGCTCAACCATCTTCTCATGAGCCCATTCGAAGAGCTTCTGCCCTGGGGAAAGACCGTATCTCTCACCCCTAGCAATCATTATGGCCAGGTAACGCTCCTCATCGAATGTTTCGATGGGTTCCATGTTTGTTTCCTGTGACTGCCTGGCTTCCATGGTGGTTTCCTAAACAGTCAATAACGAAGTGCCAAAACAACCACACAAAAAAACAAATCTCTACAATACAGTAGTAGAAAAAAAAATGAAAGAACCACACAACACCAAGGAGAGAAAAAAAATTCAACACCACAGTTCAAACTTAAACGTAAAAGTTATCTCATAATCTCACCATAAAAGTGACTCAAAATACAATCAAGTGCAACAGCAGCAAAATGTTGCAAAACAGTGCATGAAACACTAGTAATACAGAATGGCAGTCGTGCCTGCTTAACAGCAATACATGGCAGTACCTGCAGTTATGGTGCAAATGAAAGGAATGAGCAACACAATCAAGTGCAACAGCAACAAAATGTTGCAAAACAGTGCATGAAACACTGGTAATACAGAATGGCAGTCGTGCCTGCCTAACAGCAGTATGTGGCAGTACCTGCAGTTATGGTGCAAATGAAAGGAATGAGCAACAAAAGAATTTTACCGACTAGGACCCAGTGCCTGAGAGTACAAAACAGTACAGTATAGCGGGCGTGCCTGCGTATGAGCGCGTATATGGCAGTACCCACAAATAAAATGTCGTAAGTAATACGAACAAGTACAGTATAGCGGTCGTGCCTGCGTATGAGCGCGTATATGGCAGTACCCACAAATAAAATGTCGTAAGTAAAATGCTGGAGTGTTACCAAAAGGGCACAGATCCTATACAAAATACACCAAAGATAAGCTAACAGCTTACTAGGCAGCCAGATTACACATTTCTACTAGTAATGAGAAAATTTATTTTCAAGTGACAACTCAGACACATGAAAGGCTTAGCCTAGGCTCGATAAATGACGCCAAAATTTTTCTTCCAATCTATGAGCAGTCAATGATTGAATATAAAACACAATTATAAGCAAAATAATATGCTTTCTCCCAATTCCTAAATCCCAAGGAAATATAAACAATTCCTAACAAGTATCACCCTTTAACGGATATATAAAACACGAATGCTTTAAAACTCAATCTTATCACGCAAATAAATGAAATTTTAAATAACACGTCTTCTCGTCATGCAAAATTTGTTAAGTCTGTTACCACATAATCTTATGTAGATTTCCTGAAATATTGTTTACCACATGGGAAACAAGAAACTATTAGTTACCATAATTAATATTGAAAATAAAGAAAAATTTCTTATCCGCAATGTCTCTAGCGCTAAAATTTTTGTGTGCAGCCTAAGATTCATTCATTTCAATAATCGAGCCAATGGTAATTGGGTTTCATGTGCAATGTTAAAAAGCAAAATAAAAATAAATTTATAAAATCAGTCTGTCTGTTCGGGTCCCTGTTCGGGCGCCAATAATGTTGGGGGTTAGGATGGTAGAGTGTTGCTAAGATTCTGTTTTACTAAGGGGACTCAAAGTACCGAGCTCGGTTAAGAGCTCACAAACAGACAGGACAGATATTTGTAGTTGAACACCCCATCTCTATTACCATTAGTCGGTTAAATGAAACTCAGAATTCAACTTTCTTTTAATTTTGGAAATGCAATGACATTAAAAGAATTGAATTAAACTTCTCAAATTAAATTTTATGAAATGCTGCCTCGAATCCCGGAGGTGGTGAGCACGATTTCGTTTCCCAGCACCACGGACGTATGCTAAGACTTTGGCCTCAACTCGACGATTACCTCTGTCACACAGGCAGAGTAGAATACAGGACACTGCAATTTCAGAAACAGAAATGACACACTGTTTATAATGGGAAACTGAAAGCATGAGCACACATATAATGAGTTTCCAATGTCATTCTACTGGATGAAAATATATTGGTTATTCACTGCTAACCAGAAATATTTATGCTACCAAAATAGCATACAAAACCATTAATTCTTTACTGGTTTTAAAGGAAAACTATATATTCACAATAAATGAAGAATAAGCAAGACAAGTACAGTACTGTATGTATTCCTTAAATTGTGGGCAACCA
Organism: Halocaridina rubra; assembly: GCA_037179515.1. Taxonomy (NCBI): domain Eukaryota; kingdom Metazoa; phylum Arthropoda; class Malacostraca; order Decapoda; family Atyidae; genus Halocaridina; species Halocaridina rubra. The sequence continues at coordinate 33,802 of JAXCGZ010015507.1, read as the reverse complement.
CAAAAGTTGCAATGCTTATTACTGATTTGCAATTAATATGGTAAAAGGCTCTATTTAGGATAGAGGAAGAATCTACGAGATAAATACAGTATTCATTCACTTTTGGTTATCAAGAACTTTGCAATGAAAAAAAAAGGGTGCAAAACCACCTTTTGAGGTATTTGCAACTTATAACTCTAAACACTTTATCCCCAACATATGAAGAATTAGCAAGATAAATACAGTATGCATTCATTAAATTGTGGTTAACAGGAAATATTTGCAAAGCCAACAGGGTAAAATTACCTTTTAATTATTTGCAGATTATAGCATAAAACACTTTAGCTAAATGATTAATTATTTGCAATTTGTATAGCAAATAGCTTTATTGACGAGTTTTTTGACGTAAAACACTTTATTTACGATAATAGAAAGAGGTGAAATGAAATTAGAATTTATTAGGAAAAGAGATAGATTTTTACGGCTCATAACCAGTCTTCAGAGGATGAGATTTTCGTTTATCACATTCAATGAAAAGAAACTTCTTAGCAATGTAAATCAGCTGTAATTTACAGGTTAAGGAATTAATTTTGGCATGTGAGATTCCAGTTTGGTAATCTACAAAATTTCGTGTGTATGGGAATGGAATCTGAGAATTAAAATCCGTAAGATTTAGCCAGTAACGAATGTAACTAATTCTCGAAAATAAACCAATTTGCTTGACCCACGAGCTTTACCATACACTATCCCTCACCTTGTTGTGCTAGATGAATTCCTGTGAAGATGCCACATAAATAAGGTTTGAAATAAACTTAGACTGCTCAGGCGAGATGTTGCCTCTTCGAAGTTTGAGCGCCAAAGGAGGGCGTCTCATTGTCCCTCCTGGTGAGTTCATCTGTAGGATACATTTTCTAGAGTAGTAACTGGCTCTGATATAATTTAAGGACTATTTTAGTGGTGGTCCCTGGCAGGCAATTATGGCAGAGATGCAAGGGAGAGACAGTATTTTTAGGTGCAACAAGTGGAAGCAAATAAAATAAAACGAGAATAATAATGAAAAGTTAGGTTACTGGTAAACAATCTCCAGAATTTTCTTGGCTCGTAGCAGACGGAAAATAGGAGCAGCCTTTATATCGGGACTATACTTCTACACGTACAAGAAGAGTAAATAAGGTATATTTAAAATTAGCTATAAGCTAAAATATAAATTGCAAATAATCTTAATCTGCAAAAGTCAAGAAGTGGGAATTAATTTTTTTAGTTAGAAAATAACAGTTAAGTTACTAAATTAATTAATAAGGCATCTAACAGCCTCTGGTGACTTTGAGCGAAACACTCTGTCACAAAAGTGATAGGAAAACTTACCGTGAATGTGATGATGACGTGACATACATACTCATTTACAATTATTTTTTCGTTTACGTACTGTATAAACCCCCCCTGCACTGTTAAAAAAACACCCTTTACATTATAAATAACAGCAAGCAACGTAAATTTTTATGAAAGTGATAGATAAAATTACGGTGAATGAGGTGATAATGACGTGACATACATACTCATTTACAATTAATTTTTCATTTACGTACTGTATAAACCCTCCCTGCACTGTTAAAAAAAACGCCCTTAACATTATAGATAACAGCAAGTAACGTAAATTTTTATGAAAGTGATAGGAAAACTTACCGTGAATGTGATGATGACATGACATACATACTCATTTACAATTATTTTTTCGTTTACGTACTGTATAAACCCTCACTGCACTGTTAAAAAAACACCCTTTACATTATAAATAAAAGCAAGCAACGTAAATTTTTATGAAAGTGATAGATAAAATTACGGTGAATGAGGTGATAATGACCTGACATACATACTCATTTACAATTATTTTTTTGTTTACGTACTGTATAAACCCTCCCTGCACTGTTAAAAGAACACCATTTACATTATAAATAACAGCAAGCAACGTAAATTTTTATGAAAGTGATAGATAAAATTACGGTGCATGAGGTGATAATGACGTGACATACATTTGTACATGATAGGTAAACTTACCGTGAATGAGGTGATGATCATCATTCTCGACCCCGGAGGAAATTATTTCATAGCCAATAAAAGCTTTACGGCTGCTTTTTGGGGGGGAAGAACATGGTAATGGGGAGTTGCTGTTGTTGTTTCTTCATTTGTTGGAACATGACTTGGTAAGGAGTCATGGCATCGTCGAGAAAATTACAGAATGTCACCGAATGAACCATATTTTCGTCATGTTCCTGCGAGAGTTGTTGGAGTGCTTTGTAATGTTCATACATGGCCGCCAAACGTTCGAGTGTAAGGCTAGGTTCTTCAGTTGGTTCGTGCGATTCCTCAAGTTCTTCCTCTTCTTCGCTCGGTGATTTCGTCATTTCATCCAAGTCTTCATCATTCAAAGGCTGCGAGTGGCAGTCAATCAGTTCATTCACATCTTCGGGAGTCATATCTTTAAAGCCTTCTCCTCGTAGCAATGCAGCCAACTTCACAGCTTTCGCAACTGCCGCCTTCTGCACCTCGACAGGAGCAAATCCCTCGTAGTCGTGGATGATTTCGGGCCACAATTTCTTCCAGCTGGCATTGATTGTGGCCGACTTCATCTCTTTGATTGCTTTCTGAATATTTTGTAGGCATGTGGCAATCGTGTAATTATGCCAGTAAGTCTTCAATGAGAAGTCTTTGTCCGAATCCATGGAATCAACTAGGTTCGCCAGGGCTTTTCGTGTGTATAGGGCCTTGAACGCACGAATAACGCCTTGATCTATAGGCTGAATCAGTGACGTCGTATTCGGTGGCAGGAACTCAACTTGAACACTGTCGTATTGGAGCTTGGTTGCTTGGCAACCAGCATTATCCATCAAAAGAAGGACTTTAAATTCAAGGCCTTTTTCCATAAGATAAAGTTTTACCTGAGGGATAAAGCATTGGTAAAACCAGTCCAATGTGAGGCTTTTCGTGATCCAGGCCTTGGGGTTATGCATCCAATACACTGGCAGCAGATTCTTATTCTTGTTCTTCAAAGCCCTAGGGTTCTTTGACTTGTAGATAAGCCCAGGCTTTAACATGAAGCCCGCAGCATTCCCGCACATGATGAGGGTAACGCGATCTTTGTGCGCATTAAATCCTGGGGCTTTAGCTTCTTCCTTGAAGAGAAAAGTGCGAGATGGCATTATCTTCCAAAATAACCCAGTCTCATCCATGTTGAAGACTTGCTCAGGAACATATTCCCCTTCGGCGATAATTTTCTTGAAGTCATTCTTGACGTAATTTTCTGCGGCAGCTGTCTTTGCAGAGGCAGCCTCGCCATAAACTGAAACGTTCTTTAGGCCATAGCGTTTTTGAAATCTGAAGAACCATCCCCTGCTAGCAACGAACGGTTGTATCCTCGATGGAGAATTGCTGGAGGGTCCTGGTTGTGGGTCGTCGATATCTTCTTCTCTCCCCTCCTCTCCTCGGTCGCCACTGTTGTCATCGGGTTCATTTGCAGTGAATGTCTCGTACAGCTTCTTCGCCTTTGTTTGTATGATATTGGTGTCTAAGCTTATGTTTTTTTTTCTGCAATCAGCAATCCACAGGGCCAAAGCAGCTTCCATGCGCACTACTGCCTTATTGCGGGGTGATACGAACCTCTTCGCCGATTTATTAAAAGAAATGCTCGCTGTTTTCCTGATCTTTGCCTCGTCCTTTTTTATGTAACGCACAGTAGATTCATTGAGGCCAAAATAGCGGTCGACATCCACAAACTTTTTTCCTTTTTTCAACATATCTAAGAGTTTCACTTTATCTACATTGGTTAACATTTTCCTTTGCCGCTTAGGCTCACTATAAGAAGCCTTAGAAGATGAAGGATGCTTGGGAGGCATTGCAAAGGTTTTAATATGCGAGTAAAAAATATTACATGCAAAACGTATTAGTAAGCACAACGAGAACGGCGCACACGAGAGTTAAACTGAGCGAGTGAGGCGGCACATTGGAAATTGGAGGGAAAAGCAAACTGCACTGAAAAAGCCAATCGGACCCCATGATACAGAAAATATTGAAAAACAATTCTGTGATTCGTTGTCTACCGACCTTTCAGCCAATAGCATTCCATGAACTATCTCACGTAGGTGAGAGCCTTTTCGTTTCCGAAACGTTGATAGCGGTATCGTATTTTACATGGTGAAATACTGTTAGTACTTTATGTTTTTTATTATCGTTTACTGTTTTATTATTCTTAGGCTAGGAAATACTTGTTTTATCAATAAAATAATGAAAATTTTAGTATTCACTAGGTCACGTTGGTGAGAGCCTTTTCGTTTTCCGAAACGTTGATAGTGGTATCGTATTTTACATGGTAAAAGTACTTTTAGTACTTTATATGTTTTTTTTTTATTATTTTTTACTGTTTTATTATTCTTAGGCCAGGAAATACTTGTTTTATCAATAAAATAATGAAAATTTTAATATTCACTAGGTCACGTAGGTGAGAGCCTTTGCGTTTTCCGAAACACTGATACCGGTATCGTATTTTACGTGGTGCAATACTGTTTACTATTTTCTGCTGTTTTATTATTCTTAGGCTAAGAAATACGTTTTTTTTATAAATAAAATCATGAAACTACTGGAAATATAAATATATATGCTAGCTCACGTAGCTGTGACCCCAATACATTGTACGCTATCGGACACTGTTTTGCATGATGCAGTACCCTGTACTGTGAGTTATACTGTACGTACGTATATCTAAATTTATGTTTTTTACTATTTTTTTACTGTTTTATTATTCGTAGGCTGGGAAATAATTTTTTTTTATCAATTAAATAATGTAAATTTTTTTTTCAATAAAAAAATGAAAATACTGAAATTTTTTTTTTTTTCAATATTTTAATATTTTTGCGTATACCCCTAAAATAAAATAATAATTTATCCAAAAAAGAACCGCGATAGAGTGAGACCTCGAACCAAGAAGCGCGATACAGCGGGGTAACACTGTATAATTATTTTGCAAGGCGCTACCAAGTACACCATCGAAGGTGTAGAAGGGAAACAAACCTTACAACTATATATGCTATACTAGGAATGAACGCATTCTATCTGAATGCCACTCTTTTCATATTACAGTTTCCCCCAACCTCACTTGTGGCTTCATTTTTGGATTTAATTCAAATCTCAATCTCAATGGGGATCAACAATAATCAAATAAGCACATTACCATATGTGAAAACATAAATAATTTGTACTCCGACCGGGATAAGGTTTGTTTCCCTTTTAGACCTTTTGTGGTGTAGTTGGTAGCTCCTTGGTACAGTAATTATGTGTCCTAGGTTTAAGTCCTGGTTGGGGTGAAAATTATTCATGTTTTCACATATGGTAATGTGCTTATTTAATCATTGTTGGTCCCGAATGATATTGAGATTTGCATTAAATGCAAAAACGAAGCAATGAGTAAGGTTGGGGGTAACTGTAATATGAAGAGAGTGGCATTCAGATAGAATGCATTCATTCCTAGTAAAGAAATATAGCAGTTAGATTTGTCTCTCTTTTAGACCATGTATGGTGTAGTTGGTAGCGCCTTGGCACAGTAATTATGTGTCCTAGGTTCAAGTCTCGGACGTGGTAAGAATTATTCATGTTTTCACATATAGTGATATGCTTATTTGATTATTATTAATACCAAATGAGGTTTATATTTGAATTAAATGTTAAAACAAAGCCACGAGTAAGGTTGTGGGAAACTGTAATATGAACAAAGTGGCATTCAGATAGAGTGCATTCATTCCTAGTATAGCAGATAGAGCTGTAAGTTTGTTTCCTTTTTTGACCCTCTGTGGTGTAGCTGGTAGTGCCTTGGCACAGTAAATATATGCCCTAGGATCAAGTCCTGGTTGTGGTAAAAATTATTCATGTTTTTGCATATGGTTAAGTGCTTATTTGATTATTATTGGTCCCAAATGAGATTGCGATTTGAATTAAATGTGAAAACGAAGCTACGATTGAGGTTGGGGAAAACTGTAATATGAACAGAGTGGAAATCAGATAGAATGCATTCATATTCCTAATATAGCAGATATAGCTGTAAGGTTTGTTTCCCTTTTAGATCTTCTGTGGTGTATTTGGTAGCACCTTGGCACAGTAATTGTGTCCTAGGTTTAAATCCCGGCGGGATGAAAATTATAAATTTTTTCACATATGGTAATGTGCTTATTTCACTTTTCTGTTGCCAACTGAGTTCAGTTTGTGCTTTTCCCAGTTACAGAAAATGCATGGCTTTGGAATTTTAATGTCTCTCTCTTCGAAGTAACATTATTGATTTAGTGTTTTATTTTCAGCACTATTTTTCAATGCTTCTGAGAAAAAAGGAAACCTATGAACTCATGGAGCAATTGGCAAACATGGCAATGAAACTGTAAGTGCTTTTAAATGCATTAAATCAGCTTTTTTTATAATGAATAGTTGTATACTGAATGTAAAATATGCAAACCACGTATTCTTTGCTGCAAGAAATTTTTTCCTCTATTACTTTTCTTACCTTTTGACCATTTAGTATGTTAAATTTTAGAAGGAGAAGTAATTCCATCTCATATTCTCTGCTTGTAGGAGGTGAGTAAAAGGGATCTCTGTTGGTGGGGTAGAAAAAATTTGCCCTCATATTCCTGGTGGTAAAGAAGAAAGAATTCTCCCCTTCAATTCTCTTCATTTCTGAAAAGGAATAGAGGAATGATAAGCTGGCAGTCCAATATCTCATTACTTTTTGTCTTGATAAAGCCACTGTAGAATTGATGAGAATGTGCACCCATTTTGTTGTTACAGATGTGACCATCATACTAGCTTTAGTATAATATTGCATTATTACCAGGCAGGGCAGCCACTACCAAACATAAAAGGCAAGACAGATGGGTTTCTCATACTTTGCACTCCTTCACCCATTGTATCAGTAGTGGAAAAAAAATATGATAGGGAACAAGGGATAGCCATCCCTTTTCTCCCCTACTTTTTAGTAGGTGCTTACATATGTATGGATATTATCTCTCTCATCACTAGGGAACCGGTGGGCTTTTGATTTTCGTATTGTTATAGTTTGTTATGCATTACTAGAGAGAGAAATCATTTAATGTTTTTGCTCTGCATTTCAGATTAATTAACGATGAAGAATTCACCGAAGATAAAGAGCTGCTGACTAAAGTTAGGTGAGGCTAAGAGAGATGAGAGGTTTTTAATATACAGTAGTTATTTTTATTATTATCATTATTATTATTATTATTATTATTATTATTATTATTATTATTATTATTATTATTATTATTAATTTTTGTTGCATAATAAAAACATGTCAGGTGATTTGCATCTGTTGAAACTCAAACTCATGAATGTATTGCTTCCCCATAGACCTCATATATTTTTCCCATTATTATTAAAACCATGTATTTCTCCTTAAATGCTGTCTTCATGTAGTGCTTGACAGTGATGCATATGGGCGTTTGGCACTTTTATAAAATAATAAGATTCTTGGCCGATGGCTTACAATTCGTTTGAATGGAACGCTATCAGATTTTAATGGATGTACATACACAGTGATTAATGAATTGTCTTGGATGCACAAGCATTTTTTTTTCTTTTTTATACTGGGACAGGTAAGAAAATTGCCCTGAACAGTCCCTGGCACCAAGAAAAGATTGAGATGAAGAAAAAGTAGAAGTTTAAGGACAAGGCAGAAATGAGAGTGATAAACAATAGGAAAAGGACTGGTTGGAAGTCCCAGCATCTAGGGCAGTTATTATTTTTGTCACATGAGGATATCACCAAGCATTATCGTTCTTCTCTCTTTCTTTTTTTTTTCTAGCAAGAAAATTCCAAAGAAGGCATCTTTCCTGAAGAGAGATTTAGATGCTAGAGCGCACTCAGACAATTATCGTAGTAAATTTAGGTGAGTGTCAGTTTGTATTTTGTTTTACTACTGCTTTTTTTGTTATTTTATTTGCAAGTATAGTGTCTTTTATATGTTTGTAGAGGATTAGGAAAGAACAGAATGTATGAAGGCTCCCTGAAAAGTGTCCAACCTTAGGTAGGAAAAAAAATTACATACTTTGTAGAGAACAGTTGCTGCATGTGTGCCTCCACACATTTAACCTAGCGATCCTTGCATTGTTCGAAGTACATCTGGCATGCATCCTCCAGAATTGCTGTCAGCTCTGCTGTTTCTTTCTCAAGAACAAAGACAACTTCATCTTGAGTTTACTCAGGGCTTGCCCGGATGCTGCCAACAGCGATCCTAGAGTTCCTAAATTCCTTGATGTTTGGAGATAAGATATGGGTATGATCCAGAAAAAAAGGCTCGATCATCATAATTAAAGTATCGAAAGTCACCAAGCCTCTAAAAGCTTGTCAGGTGTATTGCGAAATTAAGATGATGCTGACTGTATTCTCTGACTGAGGAGGCATTGTGCATCACGAATTCACACCAGAAGGACAAACAGTTTCCAGAATAGTACTATCAGAAAGTCATATGTGTCTTCGTGATGCAGATCAGGCCTTGCAAGACTGGCAGCTGCATCTTGGCAAAGCTCTAGTGCTTTATCGCAGACAGTCCAAGTTTTCTTGGCAACGGAAGGCAATTTGCCCATTTGCTAGGCTCCTTACACTCCAGACATGGCTTTCGTCTGACTTCTGGTTACTGTATATCCAAAAATGGAGACACCACTGAATGGCTCCCACTTTGAGAGCCAAAGAGGACATCATCGTGCAGAGTGACAGCTGAGCTGTGTGCCAGTCTGAAAGGGTCATTCCACATGTTCTTTGAAAAGTGGAAGGCTTCCTGGGCTAGTTGTGTGGAGGCACAAAGGGCCTACTTTGAAGGAGATAAGCAGTTGAACTCTACTAAGAATGTAATTTTGTTTCCCAAACTATGATCGGATATTTTTTTGGACATGCCTCGTGTATTATTTAATTGGTGATAATATAGGCCTCTTAGAAGTAGTCTCCATGGCAGAATGGTAGCATCTGCGACTCTGGGGCGGCAGGTCGAGGGTTCGCGCCCCGTCACGGACTGAGGCTAGTAAGGGCATACACTCAGGGTAACGATTACATCTGCCAAAACAAGTCCTTCATAAGGAGGCAACCGTCCTAGCCCTTAGTAGAAAAGGGAGTTCGTGATGTAAAACCGAATCCAATATAGGCCTCTTAAAGACTTAAGTATCCCACTTCCATATATTTATCTCATCACTTTGGAGATTACATTTGAATTAAGGAGAATAGGCCTCATCTGTTATGGTTTAATTATCAACAGTAACAATAGCTGCCAATCAACTTTTTAGAAATCAAAGGGAAGACTGGTTATATACATATAAATATGAATCGTGTGTGTAAGATAGTTGATAGCTTTTATGTCTTGATTTTTCAGTGTACCTCGATCAGTAACTTCTTTTATATTATAGTTCTTTGCTGTGGTTGTGCTAATAAGAGTATTTCTGTCATACATAGACTTTCTGTCCTATTTATGGAACACCATTGAATTTTAATTACATATATGAACGAATGTATGTCTTAGTAATATGCAAAATCCATATGAAGAGATCATATTAATTCGTTAATTATGACAAAAGTGCAATCTAATTGAAATGGTTGACACGTCATATTAAGTTTATAGAGAGCTTTGTATGCAGTCCTGTAGTTATCGTATTCTATTAGAACAATATATGCGTTCAATTCGAATTGAAACATGTTATTTCCATAAGTGATACCTTATACTTTGATAGTCAGTTCATATTATATCATATATTTTTAACCCGTCATTATTATATATAAAATCTTTTCGGTTTGGGTAGTATGTTTCGTTACTGCCTATGTAATAGCTAATCTTTATTTGTAGGAACTTTGGCCGTGGGGTAAACTTCTTTTCCTTTTAATGCTTTGGATTTGAGCATGTCGTTACAGTGCTATATTAATGAATATCTTTCAGACTGCCTCTTTCTGAGAAACTTGACGGGTCCACTGAATGCTCTCTCTGGGCCCCGTATAAAAAATCCTATGTCAGTGGAATCCTCTACATCTCACCTAACTATATATGCTTTGATAGCAAGGTTTGTACATTGCTTTACTGGTCTCCACCTTTTTTATGAAAAAATAACATTAGTCTTTAAATACTAAGTATCATTTATTTAAAAACAACGCTTTGTATAAGTAATTAATTCTAAGACTACGGATGAAACAGATCATCCTTTGATTGTAACGCACGTTGATAATTGAATAGTTGAGAATATGCTCTCATATCATTCCTAGCCTTTTAATAGATTAGTGAATATACAGCAAAGTTTTGCATTGCATTTATTGGTTTGCTCAAATTATTTTTAAGTTCTTAGACATTACTGCTTGTCATCTACATTCATTATTTTTCTTTTTTAGATCGCAAATCTTGTCAGTATAGTATGTCCTTTAAGGGCAGTCCTCAGTGTGGAACGCGTGGACAATGTGAAAGGAAATGCCACTATAAGAAGAGCCCTATTCCTTTGCACTACGCAGACATCATCCAGTAATTCGTTCCTATTTAATGATGTTGGTGACCGTGAATTTGTCATAAGCAAATTATCAGAAATGCTTGGGAGAACTATTCCAACCAAAAAGTAAGTTCTTGTAGTCATATATTTTTTGTAATGCAGTGGTGTGTCTGTCTCATATATATATATATATATATATATATATATATATATATATATATATATATATATATATATATATATATATATATATATATATATATATATATATATATATATATATATATATATATATATATATATATATATATATATATATATATATATATATATATATATATATATATATACACAGTGTTACCCCAGTTATTTGCGCTTCCTGGTTCGCTTTCTCACTCTATCGCGTTTTTTTTTTTTGGATAAATTATTATTTTATTTCATGGGTATTTGCAAAAATATTAAAATATTAAAAAAAAAAATTCTCAGTATTTTCTTCTTTTTTTTTATTGAAAAAAACATATTTCATTATCTAATTGATAAAAAAAAATTATTTCCCAGCCCATGAATAATAAAACAGTAAAAAATAGTAAAAAACATAAATGTAGATAGATAGATAGATACGTTTATTGACCACCTCTTTTGAAAAGTACAGTATAACCTTTACAAAAGGAATATTTGGTCCAAATTACGTTGAATAATTACAATAGATTTTGTACAATCATCAAATAAGTAGATGAATTTTAAATTAATATACATTGTACTAATAACTGAATGATATACGTACGTACAGTATAACTCACAGTATTGCATCATACGAAATAGTGTTCGATAGCGTACAATGTATTGGGGTCGCAGCTACGTGAGCTAGCATATATATTTATATTTCCAGTAGTTTCATGATTTTATTGATAAAAAAAACGTGTTTATTAGCCTAAGAATAATAAAACAGTAAAAAATAGTAAAAAACATAAATACTAACAGTATTGCAACATGTAAAATACGATACCGCTATCAGCGTTTTGGACAAAGACTCGTTCAGTCTAACTCACGTTTTGCTTGTGTTCGATAGCATACAATGTAGTGGGGTCGAAGCTACGTGAGCTAGCATATATATTTATATTTCCAGTAGTTTCATGATTTTATTGATAAAAAAAACGTATTTCTTAGCCTAAGAATAATATAACAGTAAAAAATAGTAAAAATCATAAATACTAACAGTATTGCAACATGTAAAATACGATACCGCTATCAGCGTTTCGGACAAAGGCTTCCACCATCTTCCATTGTCTCGCTTCACTCGTGTGCGCCATTCATGTTGTGCTTATTATTATTAATATGTTTTGCTTGTGATTTTTTTACTCGCATATTTTAACCTTTGCAATGTCTCCCAAGCATCCTTCATCTTCTAAGGCTTCTTGTAGTGAGCCTAAGCGGCAAAGGAAATTGTTAACCATTGTAGATAAAGTGAAACTCTTAGATATGTTGAAAGAAGGAAAAAAGTTTGTGGATGTCGGCCGTTATTTTACGTAAACGTAAAAATTATTGTAAAATATGGAACCTATTAATGTCAAGTCATCATCACCTCATTCATGGTAAGTTTTCCTATCACTTTCATAAAAAAATTTCGTTGCTTGCTGTTATTTATAATGTAAAGGGTGTTTTTTAACAGTACAGGGAGGGTTTATACAGTGTAAAGGTAAAAATACATTAAAATATCTATGTACACATAGGCTGATCTCTACACCACGGATTCCCGGGTTCGCGCCGGGTCCCGGAACCGAACTATCGCGATAAGTGAGGCAACACTATATATATATATATATATATATATATATTATATATATATATATATATATATATATATATATATATATATATATTATATATATATATATATATATATATATATACTCATGTAATGTGCTATCTCATGCATAGTGCGACCACCAAATTTTCACCCATGAAAATTAATTTTATCATGCATCTCGTATATCATGCGAGTTTCTTTTTTGAGAGACTAAGTCACTATACACTAACCTCTTTTCTTCCCACTCCTTACCCCATCTTTAAGTTAAAAAAAGTAAAAACCAGTATAAACAACTGAACGAGAAACAGCTGTTATTGTTATCAATGGAATTGGCAAACAGCTGTTTTATTTCATTTCAACCATCGTACAACAGTAAACAATTACTGTAATTACAAATGGCGTCAAGTAGAATAGGCCTGATTTATTTTTTTACATTATACCCAAAGTCACCATAGAGAAAAGATCAGCAAGGAAATGTACTGCTAAGTTTAAGCTGCAAGTTATAGCTCAAGCTGAAAAAACAAACAATGTTCAAGCTGCTAAGCTGTTCGGCATTGGGGAAAGATGTGTCCGAAGCTGGAGAAAACAAAAAGAGAAATTAGTGGTAACTCCTTATAGATGTGCAAATCGTGGATCTAAGTGTAAATGGCTGCATTTTGAAGATAACGTGGCAAGGTGGATGTCAGAAAACCAAGAAAATGGTTTTATAATTACACGAAGTAATATTAGATGTTATGCAATTAAAGAAGCAAGAAAATTAGGCATTCCTGAATTTACTGCAAGTACAGGAAGGTGTACTCGGTTTATGAAAAGGAACAACTTCGTCCTAAGAAGAAAAACCAAAATTGCGCAAAAACTTCCAAAAGAACTAGAAGAAAAAATCAATAACTTCCTATCCTTTGTAATCAAACATCGCAATGCTAATGACTATAAATTATCGTGCATTGGCAACATGGATGAAACTCCATTAAACTTCGATATGCCTTCAAACTCAACTGTAAATAAAATGGGAGAGAAAAGTATATTAATTAAAACTACGGGGCATGAAAGAACACATTTTACAGTTGTTTTAACATGTATGACAGATGGAACGAAACTTTCACCAATGGTTATCTTCAAATGAATATTGAAGCCTAAGCAAAAATTCCCGGATGGTATTGTTGTCCACGTACATGAAAAAGGGTGGATGAACGATGAAGGATGTAAGATTTGGCTAAAGAAAGTTTGGGCATCAAGCCCAGGTGGTTTAAGGAAAGAAAAAACTTTACTTGTGTGGGATATGTTTAGGGCACATCTAGTAGACTCAGTTTCAAAAGCTGTTCGAGAGACAAACGCTGATATAGCAGTAATTCCTGGTGGTTTGACTAGCCTTGTTCAACCTCTTGACTTATCCATCAACAAACCATTTAAAAACAACATCCGTAAGACATGGAATGAATGGATGTTGGAAGGGGAGAAAACATTTACGAAAGGGGGGAGGATGAAGGCTCCGGATTTGCCTCTCCTGTGTTTGTGGGAGAAAGAATCGTGGGCTGAGATAGATACAAATTTGATAGTTAAAGCATTTAAAAATGTGGCATATCAAATGCTATGAACGGAAGTGAAGACGATGCCATTTAAGAATTTGTAGAAGATGAAATTATCGAAGATTTAGAAGATGATCAATATGATGATTCCCTAGATGACGAAGAATTTGAAGCCTTATTTAACGATACGGAGAGTGACTTCGAGGGATTTTAATTAATTAATAAATTTATGCATGTCTTTTCACTTTAATAAATGTTTATATACCCTGAAAATAATAGTTCAAGTAATAATTGTTTCTTTCAGCAAATAATAGAAAATCTTTTTTGTCTTTTTTATTTTACCACAATCAGCTGATTTGGATTAGCATAGACCTAGATGGTAGCTCAATTAGCAAAATTTCTTATAAATATTCGTTATGTTTGTGTTTTATAATATGATACTAACATGTGAATATTACATGCTTTATTATTATTAGTGGATACAGTTAAGTAAAACATTGCTTTTATCAAAATCATGTTTATTTTAAATACAGCTGTACTTTTTGACTAGAGTAAATGAATTTTTAGTTTGGTCAGTGCTGTAGCCTAGGCCAGCGGTACTTACATTATTTTTATACCTTGTGTATGAAGCGGCTCCCCTAAAATTAGCTTCAAAAAAAGGTCTTCAAAAGTCTCACATTACACGAGTGTATACGGTATATATAATATTCGGGTAATGTAATCAGTCATTTTCCATAATAAATCAATGATAATAGGCACAGATGTGTTCCACAACCGTACATAAACACACTATGCCAAAAATATAAGAAAAGTAAAACATATTTTATAAGTACATAACAAAGCTGGAAGACCTGTAGTTATTTATATTAATATACAAATATTGTTCACTATAAAACATATACAGATTTACAAATAAATACTGTACAGTAAAAAGAAATTAACGCACCCTGAGAACGAACCTCTATCTGCAAACGTAAACAAAGATGACATAAGCGGTAGGAGAAGGAGGAGGTAGAGAGTCAACCCCTGGTTGTTGTTGGGGCTAATACTAGGTGAAGAGAGACTGAAGCACATGGCAGCATGGTGGGAAACTGCCTCAGAGGCGGTCGCTTAGTTACTAAAATGAACCAATTTTTTTGTATTTTCTCGCACGTGTGTAACAATCAAGATGACTATATATATATATATATATATATATATATATATATATATATATATATATATATATATATATATATATAATATATATATATATATATATACAGTGATCCCTCGCTATATCGCGGTTCACCTTTCGCGAATTCAGTGCATTGCGGTTTTTTTCGGCGAGCTTTTTTTTTTCTGGGTATATGCGAGAATATGAAAATATAAAAAAATTTAAGTTTTCAGTATTTTCATTATTTTATTGAAAAAAAAAAAATCATTATTTTATTGATAAAAAAAGTATTTTCTAGCCTTAGAATAATAAAACATTAAGAAATAGTAAAAAACATAAATTTAAACATGTAACTCTGCACCATAGAAAGTATGATACCGATATCGGCGTTTCGTAAAACGCAAAGAGTCACACCTACATGAGCTAGCACATATTAAGATTTCCATGGTATTTTGATTATTTTATTGATGAAAAATGTATTTCCTAGCCTAAGAATAATAAAACAGTAAAAAATAGTAAAACATTAATTTAAACATGTAACTCACAGTATTGCATCATGTAAAATACGATACCGGTATCAGCGTTTTGAAAAACGAAAAGGGTCGCACCTACGTGAGCTAGTACATATTAAAATTTCCAGTATTTTCATTATTTTATTGCTAAAAAAGTATTTCCTAGTCTAGGAATAATAAGACAGTAAAAAATACTAAAAATCATAAATTTAAACATATAACTCACAGTACTGCACCATGTGAAATACTGTACGATAGCGTACACTGTATTGGCGTCTTGGAAAACGCAAAGGCTTGCACCTACGTGAGATAGTTCATGGGATGCTATTGGCTGAAAGGGTGGGAGACGACAAGTCACAGAATTGTTTTTCTGTATGTTCTGTATCATGGGGTCTGATTGGCTTTTTGTATGAAGCTTGGTTCTCCCAGTTTCTTACATTGTTTCGCCTCACCCGTTCAGTCTAACTCACATGTACGCCGTTCGCGTTGTGCTTCTTAATACGTTGTGCTTGTGATTTTCTTTAATCTCGTTTTTCAACCTCTGCAATGCCTCCCAAGCGTCCTTCATCTTCTAAGGCTTCTGGTAGTAAGCCTAAGCAGCAAAGAAAGATGTTGACCATAGCAGATAAGGTAAAACTGTTATATATGCTGAAGGAAGGAAGAAGGTTTTCAGATGTCGGCTGTCATTTTGGCCTCAATGAATCTACTGTTCGATACATAAAAAAAGGGCGAGGCAAATATAGGAAAACAGCGACTGTTTTTTTTTAGTAAAACAATGAAGAGGGTCGTAATACCCCGCAAGAAGATAATAGTGCGGATGGAATCTGCTTTGGCCCTGTGGATTGCTGATTGCAGAAAGAAGAACATCAGCGTAGACAGCAATATCATACAAACAAAGGTGAAGATGCTGTACGATACATTCTCTGCAAACGAACCTGACGACGACATGGCGACCGTGGAGAGGAGGAGAGAGAAGAAGGTATCTACGACCCACATCCAGGACCCTCCAGCGATTCTCCACCAAGGAAACAATCGTTCGTGGCAAGCAAGGGATGGTTCTCCAAATTTCAAAAATGCTATGCCCTTACAAGCATTTAAGTTTATGGCTTAACTGCCTCTGCAGATACAGTTGCAGCTGAAGATTATGTGAACAACGACTTTAAGAAAATTATCGCTGAAGGGGAATATGCGCCTCAGCAAGTGTTTAACATGGATGAGACTGGGTTATTTTGGAAGAGAATGCCATCTCGCACTTTTCTCTTCAAGGAAGAAGCTAATGCCCCGAGATTTAAAGCACACAAAAACCGCGTTACCCTCATCATGTGCGGGAATGCTGCGGGCTTTATGTTAAAGCCCGAGCTTATCTACAAGTCTAAGAACCCTAGGGCTTTGAAGAGTAAGAATAAGAATCTGCTGCCAGTCTATTGGATGCATAACCTTAAGGCCTAGATCACGAAAAGCCTCACATCAGACTGGTTTCACCAATGCTTTATCCTCAGGTCAAAATTTATCTTGCAGAAAAGGGCCTTGAATTTCAAATCCTTCTTTTGATGGATAATGCTGGTGGCCATGTAAATGATCTCGAATGTGACGGTGTTCAAGTAGACTTCCTGCCACCGAATATGACATCACTGATTCAGCCAATGGATCAAGGCGTTATTCGTGCGTTCAAGGCCCTCTACACACGAAATGCCCTGGCAAACCTGGTTGAACCCATGGATTCGGGCAAAGAAAACTCACTGAAGACTTACTGGCATAACTACACGATTGCTAAATGCCTTCAAAATATTCAGAATGCAAAGAGATGAAGCCGGCCACAATCAATGCCAGCTGGAAGAAATTGTGGCCCGAAGTCATCTACGACTACAAGGGATTCGCTCCTGACGAAGTCCATAACTCGGCAGTTGCGAGAGGTGTGAAGTTGGCTGTATTTCTAGGAGGAGAAGGCTTTGAAGATATGACTCACAAAGACGTGAATGAACTGATCGACTGCCACTCGCAGCCTTTGACTGATGAAGACTTGGAGGAAATGACAAAATCAGCGAGCGAAGAAGAGGAAGAAGAAGAACCAGAGGAAACGCACAAAGAAATCAAAGAACCTGGCCTTACAGTCGACCGTCTGGCAGCCATGTATGAACATGTGAAAGTAGTCTAACAACTCTCGCAAGAACATGACGGTAATATGGTTCGTTCGGTGACCTTTTGCAATGTTCTCGACGATGCCATGATTCCCTACAAGACCATCTTCCAACAAAAGAAGAAACAGCGACAGCAACTCCCCATTACCATGTTCTTCTCTCGCAAAAAGCAGCTGTAAAGCTGTCATTGGCTGCGGAATAATTTCCTCTGGAGTATATACACGTCATCATAACCTCAGTCACGCTAAGTTTACCTACCACGTTCACATAATTTTACGCTTGCATGCTGTTATTTATAAAGTAAGGGTGGTTTTTTAACAGTGCAGGGAGGGTTTATACAGTAAAGGTAAAAATACATGTAAAATAGCTATGTATATGAGTATGTCATGTCATCATCACCTCATTCATGGTAAGTGTATCTATCACTTTCATATAAATTTACGCTTGCACGCTGTTAAAAATAAAGTAAAGGGTGGCTTTTTAACAGTGCAGGGAGGGTTTATACAATAAAGGTAAAAATAAATGTAAATAACCTATGTATATATTGTGATCCTACTTTGTGGATTTTCACCTATCGCGGCCGGTCCCGGAACCTAACCCCCGAGATAAACGAGGGACCTTTGTATATATATATATATATATATATATATATATATATATATATATATATATATATATATATATATATATATATATATATATATATATATATATATATATATATATATATATATATATATATATATATATATACACACAGTAATCCCCGCTGTATCGCGTTTCATGGTTCGCGTTTTCACTGTATCGCAGTTTTTTTGCTCAATAATAATTGTAAAATACCTATTTACATGGGTATGTCATGTAATTACCACTTCATTCACCGTAATTTTATCTATCACTTTCATATAAATTTACGTTGCATGCTGTTATTTATGAAGTAAAGTGTGGTTTATTAACAGTACAGGGAGGGTTTATACAGTGTAAACGTAAAAATAAATTGAAATATCTATGTACTTATAGGCTGATCCTACATCGCGGTTTTCCTGTCTCGTGCCGGGTCCCGGAACCGAACTACCGCGATAATGAGGGGATTACTGTATATATATATATATATATATATATATATATATATATATATATTATATATATATATATATATATATATATATATATATATATATACACACTAAACCCTCGCTATTTTGCAGTTCACCTATCGCGGATTCACTGTATCGCGGATTTTTTTTTTTTGCCCCCCCCAATTTTTTTTTTTTTTTTTTAAGATTATTGTGACAAGGATGGGCCAAAAATGATAAAATAAAACAGCTTTTATCAGCCTGTAAAGAGAAACAGAGATGGAGAGTGTAATGACCTGTCAGATGTGAAGGGATTATAAAAGATGTGTAATGAATATCCAGCTCTCTGCTGGGTTTTAATATACCTCTGCATTACTTTCATGATGTCTATTCCAATAATTTTCCGTAGATCTTATTATTATTATTATTATTATTATTATTATTATTGGCAACAATAATTTTACTTTGATGATGATTGTGGAGATTATTATCATCATTATTATTATTATTATTATTATTATTATTATTATTATTATTATTATTATTATTATTATTATTAATATTATTACTATTATTATTATTATTATTATTATTATTAAGGGCTCATCATTGTTTGCACATCTGTTGGTTTATTTACTTTAATAACTGTGTACAGTGCCCCTCCCTAGTTGGCTGGGACAAAGAGAGTTTTGGGGGTTGGGTAGAATAGAATGTTGGAGAGAGAGAGAGAGAGAGAGAGAGAGAGAGAGAGAGAGAGAGAGAGAGAGAGAGAGAGAGATCTTTAATTAACTCTTGTTCATTCAACCAAAACTACATTATTTATTGTAAAAATAATGGTTTAATTACAAATTCGTAATAATAATAATAATAATAATAATAATAATAATAATAATAATAAAAATCTCCACAATCATCATGAAAGGAAAATTATGTTAATAATAATAATATTAATAATAATAATAATAATAATAATAATAATAATAATAATAATAATATTAATAATAATAAGATCTAAGGAGAATTTTTGGAATAGACATCATGAAAGTAATGCAGAGGTATATTGAAACCCAGCAAAGAGCTGGAGATTCATTACACATCTTTTATAATCCTTTCACATTTGACAAGTCATTACACTCTCCATCTCTGTTTCTCTCCTCAGTCTGATAAAGGCTGTTTTATTTTATAATTTTTGGGCCATCCTGGTGTCATAATCATCAATTTTTTTTTTTTATTTTTTTTTTATTTATTATTTTTTTTTTTTTTAAAGGTGTTCCTACGTCGCGGAAAATCACCTATCGCGGCCGGTCCCGGAACCGAACCCCTGCGATAAACGAGGGATTACTATATATATATATATATATATATATATATATATATATATATATATATATATATATATATATATATATATATATACACCATATATTTCGACGTATAAGTCGATGTTTTAGCCCCCAAAAATCAGCCCAAAATTGAGGGTCGACTTATATAACAATCACAAAAAGCAAGCCTTGAAATCTTGTGACATATTGGTGCAGGAAATCAGGCCTAACCTTAGGCTAATACCGACGACAGCCTCGGTGCGGTAACTATCGATGTAGATACATGTAGCTACTAATGTAAATACTTGTATTTTAATCAATTCACATTCTGATTCGACGCTAATAATGTAATAGAGCTACCATTACCTTAAAATTCCACAAAATGCTATTAATCAAAGGAAAAAGACCATAACAATGTAAACATCATGCAGCCATTTGTAAAATTTCCGATCAGCTGATCGCTGACAAAACAAAACAATTTACGGTATAAGTGCGTTCACATCAACCCTTTTTTGACCACAGAAATGTTAAATAACAACATCTAGAATAACATCAGATCTTTATTTCTCACTAAAATAAATTACAATAAAAAGTATGCAATATGTTTTATTCATTTAAAAACCTTCAAAATTGCTACAATCATCATCATCTGATGCAAAAAGTTCATCAAATAAATCGTCATTTACAGTTTCATCGTAAGGGTCCCAGTCAGAATCTGGTAAGTCAGCTTCGGCTTCGTCTTCATCTTCACTCTCATACAGCAGATCATCCTCGGTGCCATCCATTGCATTAGAGATACCGCATTTTTTGAATGACTTTACTATGCTTTCTGTTTTCACATTACCCCAAGACTTTATCAGAAACTCACACAAAACATCCAATGATGCAGCACTCATAGCTCCACCTTTTGTGAATGACTTTTCTCCATGTAGCATCCAGTTGTTCCATTCCTCTCTCACATTATCTTTAAATGGTTTGTTTAAACTTACGTCTAATGGTTGGAGTAAAGAGGTCAAACCACCAGGTATAACTGCTATATCAGTATTAGTTCGTGATAATCTGGCTTTAGAATTCACTGTTATGTGGCTGTGAAACATGTCCCAAACCAATAGACTTCGTTCCTTTCTTATTCCACCCGGACATCTGTTCCAAACGTTTTCTATCCACAATTTTACGCCATTTTCATCCATCCAGCCTTTTTCATGAAAGTGAACAAATACTCCAGATGGAAAATGTATTTTAGGCTTAGTTTTTCGCTTAAAAATTATCATGGGCTTCAGTTTCGTTCCGTCAGCCATGCAAGATAAAACGACCGTAAACCTTGTCTTTTCATGACCTGTACCTCTAACGTGCACGGTTTTTGTGCCTTTTGTATCAACAGTTCTGTCACCCATCATATCAAAGTTTAATGGGGTCTCATCCATGTTTCCGATACATGACAGAAGATATTGATGTTTTTGCCTCATCCCAATAACAAATCGATGAAAACTGGTAACTTTATGTTCAAGGTCTCTTGGTAGCTTTTGAGCGATTTTCGTTTTTTGGCGTATCACAAGGTTCTTTCTATTCATGAAACGACCACACCACCCAACTGTTGCTTTAAAGTCCTTACTTTGGTCTTTGTTGGCTTTTGCCCATTTTAATGCATGTGATCTTATTTTATTTCGTGTTACTATGAATCCATCCTGTCTTAGTTCAAGTACCCACTTTGCAACATGATCCTCCAACTCTGGCCAAAGAACGTTTCCTCGTCTCATCGCACATTTCTGTTTCGGCATGTTTCTCAACTTATCTTCATTCTTTCTCCAGTCTCTTACTAACTTCTCATCCACATCAAAAGTTCTCGCTGCAGCACAGTTGTTTGATGCCTTAGCAACTTCGATGACTTTTGGTTTAAAACTGGCTTCGTATTTTCTGCGTTTTGTTGGCGGCTCCATGGGTAGCTTAAGTGTAAAAAAATATTTAAAGAATTTTCTCTGGTTAGTAGGAGAGTTAGGACCAGACTGAATTAGAGAGAAAACGAAGTGAAAGTATATGAGTATGCAAACTACCAACAGAAGCTGTTTGATGAGGTAGTACGGTAGTTGTGCTTAGAAGAGGAAGAAGAAGGCGGGGGCTGTTAGTTGCTATAATGAGCTTGTCAGCTGCTTGGAACGTTTCAAATAATTCACCCATATGAACACGCTTTTGTTTACGTTACGATCGTGCGGAGAAATGAATCTATTTCGTCATTTTTATAGAGATTTATATTAATACTACCTTATATATTATTTCATATTGTAAGTAGAACAACGTTTGTCATAACATACTGTTAGTCTTTAATTAATGCCCGGTGTTTTATATATGGTAACTTTTACACTGCTGCTTAGGCTAGCCTATAACTTAGGCGAGTTTCGTATTTCAACTTTTACACTGCTGCTTAGGCTAGCCGATAATTTACGGTAGGCGAGTTCTGTATTTTAGTGGTCGACCTATACCTCAGATATTAGCAAAAATCATAAAAAATTACTCTCATTTTTGGGTCGACTTATCTGTAGGCCGACTTATACACCGAAATATACGGTATATATATATATATATATATATATATATATATATATATATATATATATATATATATATATATATATATATATATATATATATATATATATATATATATATATATATATATATATATATATATATATATATATACACAGTGATCCCTCGTTAGGTACTGGGACTGACCGCGATAGGTGAATTTCCGCGAACTAGGATCACCCTATATGTACATAGGTATTTTACATTTATTTTTGCGTTTACTGTATAAACCCTCCCTGTACTGTTAAAAAACCACCCTTTACTTTATTAATAACGGCGTGCAAGCATAAATTTAAATTCTTTTGTATATGAAATTGATAGGTAAACTTATGTGAAAGAACCATATTATCATCATGTTCTTGTGAGAGTTGTTGGAGTGCTGTCAATTGTTCATACAGGGCTGCCAGACGTTCGAGTGTAAGGCCAGGGTCTTCAATTTCCTTGTGGCTCAGTTACAAAGTGAATTGAATATGCAGTACGTAGGGAAAATCTAGATCATTATGAAAAATATTGACGTGGAGAGGCCAAGTATCCTATCAGTGATATTTTGAAATATAATAGTACTATGTACTTTGTACAAACTGGTTTCAGTTCATGTCAGTGTTCAGAAACCAGTTGTGTTCCTTCTCCTATGATGGAGGTGGATGGCATTGAAAACTGTCAAAATGTCACTAGTGCTCCCCCAGTAGAGGAAATCTCTTAAATCACGCGTTAAAGAAGATATGCAGAAGCCGCTTGAATTAAAGAGAAGTCTTTGAGGCAAAGGAAACGATACTGATGCTCCCCCAGGAGAGGAAATCTCGTAAATCACACGTTAAAGAAGATATGCAGAAGCTGCTTGAAATAAAGAGGAGTCTGTTGAGGCAAAGGAAACGATACTGATGCTCCCCCAGTAGGGGAAATCTTGTAAATTACACGTTAAAGAAGATATGTAGAAGCCTTTTGAAATTAAAGAGTCTGCTAAGGCAAAGGAAATGATACTGATGCTCCCCCAGTAGAGGAAATGTCTTGTAACAACAGCAAAAAAAAAAAATAATAATAATGATTATAGTAAAGTAATTCCACAAAAAAAAAAAAATACGCAATGAAAAGCGACAATATGGTTGGGGGTTTATCTTGCGGAATGACTACGTTGAGGCTGTGCTTTAGAAGAGTTTTATCAGTTATGTCAGGGGTCTATTGATTCCAATTTCGCGCAGTATAGACATGCGAAAAAAGCAACCAAGGTGACTGTATATATATATATCAGTGGGTACATCATAAGTCGGAAACACCTAATTACAAACCTAGGTCCCCAAATTATGCTAAAAATGAATAATCTAAAACATAGAAAAATAATCTAAGTTCATCATCTAAGATATAAAAATAGTAAGAGTATACTATACTGTTTTGCTTACCTCTTCACGTTTATTCTAAGACAAAAGTAGTAAAAGTACACTATACTATATTGCTTACCTTTACTTGTGTGGTGCGCTTGCACAATGGAAGAGGCATTGCAGGGGAGGGTAAGACAGACAGCTAATAAGGAAGAGGAAGGTAGAGAGGCAGGTGCTGAAGAGACTGGGACAGGTGGGTCTGGAGAGACAAGAGAACCTGCAGCAGATATAGAGATATTGAGGAACGTGAATCTATAGAGGCACCTGAAGTAGAGGATGCAGGATCTGTTGATAGGGCTCTACCTTCACAAAGAATTGGTCAAGGCGAGTCTGAAATAATGGCCTCATCTTCTTGAAAATTTCCCTGTAACACTGCAGGCAAACCATGACCCCTATGGCAACCTTAGATAGTTGTGCACCCATTGTAACAAGAAAAATAACCTGCCCTGCAGCCCCCTGGCTAACTAATGACATCAAAGAGGCAATACAAATCAGAAATAAAATACTAAAAGAGCTAAAAATGAATAGATATGATATGACTCTCCGAGAACGTTATAAAACAGAAAAGAAACGTGTCAGATCTCTCATCAGTGTAAGTAAAAAAGACTTTTACAAAAAACAATTTAATGACTCTAGACATGATACAGCAGCAACATGGAAAGTGATAAGAAGCATGATACCAAATGAAAAGAGTACCTCAGAAAGTTATGAAAATATTTCGGAGTTGAAAGACAAAGCGGAAAACTTTAATAACTATTTTGCTAACGTTGGCAAAAATACATATGAAAAAACTCAAAAAAACATCAACTCAGTGAATATGAGTACTTGCTTAAATGACAATTCTTCCTGTGTAAACACAAGAGAGTACTTCAAGATAAATCCTATCGATTGTGCTACCCTAATTCTTACCATAAAGAGCCTAAGAAACTCTGGCTCTTATGGTTTAGATGGTAAACCATTTCAGTTCATCAAAGATGCTCTACCCATGATTGCATCCTATATTCTAACTATTATGAACACTTCCATTGTTACTAAAAGTTTCCTGACTCTTGGAAAATATCACATGTGATACCTCTGCATAAAAAGGGGGACAGAAGACGTGACAAACTATCGTCCCATTTCCCTGCTACCCATTTTCTCTAAAATATTAGAAAAAATTGTTGCATGCCAACTTATGTCATATTTAGAATCAAATAGACTATAAACGATTAACCAACATGGTTTCAGACCAAAACTCTCGACGGAAACTGCACTGCTTAAAGTTACGAATAGTATCTATAATAATATAGATTTGAAAAAAATATCTCTGCTTGTATTATTGGACTTATCAAAAGCCTTCGACAGTGTAAACCATGAAATTCTTTTAAGTAAATGTACTAACTTAAATATTGATCCAAGCTGGTTTAGTGAGTAGCTATCTAATCGTAAACAGTCCATACATCTTAACAACATTATCTCTTTGCCAAAAAATGTATCATTTGGTGTTCCACAGGGATCAGTACTTGGTCCTATCCTCTTCTCCATTTACGTAAATGATCTATCTTCTTTTATTTCTGACTGTCTAGTCGTACAATATGCAGATGACACTCTACTACTCCTTAGTGGTGATATTAATAATCTCCCAGAGCTAACTTTAAGAGCAGAAAACACTCTCTCAAAAATTAAAAGCTATTTTCAAGAAATTGGGCTGTTAATTAACGAAAGTAAAACACAGTGCATATTTATTGGTTCAAGGTTCCACATACCACAAATTCCAGAAAACACAACAATTAATTTTTGCGACAATATTATCACACCTAGCAAAACAGTCAAAAACCTAGGAATTCACTTTGGTAACCACATGTTGTTTGATTCCCACATAGATAAAGTATGCAAAAAGGTTACAGGAACATTAATGTACTTATCACGTATAAACGACAATTTTGAGACTACCACTCGAATAACTGTTGTTGAATCTCTAGCCCTAAGTCACATTAATTACTGCACAACTGTTTGGGGAGCTATCACTAAGACTCAGATAAACAGAATGCAGAAGCTTATTAATTTTGCAGCTCGAGTTGCCCTGGGAGGAATAAGAAAATATGACCACATCACACCAGCTCTCAATAAACTTGGGTGGCTGCGGGCAGAAAACAAGGTCGCTTATGCTATTTATGTTTTTGTATTCAAAATATTGGACCATCATTATCCTAGCTGGCTATTTGATTTAAAAACAGTCAGGGATATAAGGGCAACCAACACAAGACAGAGCAGTGAGCTCTTTATTCACAGAACAAACACAGAAGCAGGTTTAAAGATGATCACTATCAAAGGGCCAACACTCTGGAATAATATTCCAGAGCATCTTAAAAATGCATCCTCCTTCAAAGCTTTAAAAGGCAAACTATATAGTTTTCTTTTGGACAAATAGTTGCTGCTCATTAAGAACTAATTATTCTCAGTGTAAGGAAAACAAATATGGAAATGATGCCAATAATAACGATCCTGTATATGGTGTCATACTTACTACTTTATTATTAACATTATTGTTAACATATTTATTACAGCATTATTATTTTCTATGAAAGCTACATTTAATTTAACTACCGTATATGTATTACCCTCTTATTTATTAGTTTAATTACATGTCTACTTATAAGTTACTATTAATGTTGAATAACCATTGTACAAAATGGAAATAAATGTTTGTTTGTTTGTTTGTTTGTTAGTGTAACTGGCAGTGTTAGGGTCTTGAGCCTCAAGCTTTGCCAACCCTTCCTCTGTCAGGGCTAAAGATTCTTCCAATTCCTTGGTTGTGAATCTCTTGGGCTCTGGGCTTGGTATTTCTTTTCTTCAACCAACTGCTTTTCCATTTGAATGAGATTCTCAGGAAATAACTCTTCTCCATGAGATTCTAGCAGCTCTGTTACATCATTAGGCCCCACCTCAAATTTGAGCTCCTTACTCATGGCAACAACATTCTTGCTGACAGCCTCAACTGTCTCCTCAAAGCCATGGAAGCCATTCACAAACTGGAGACACAGTGTCTTTCATACCCCAGTCAAATTCGTCTGCTTAACTTCCTCTCAAGAATTACCAATATCCTCACAGCCTGAATAATATTGTACGACTTCCAAAACTCCTTGAGAGTCAAGTTCTTGTCCTTCGCAGTTGTCCTGAGAGCCATGGCGGTTGTCCTTCAGAGGTAGTAGGTCTTGAAAGATGCAATGACCCCATGATCCATTGGCTATAACAAGGAAGTGGTGTCAGGAGGAAGGTAAACCACCTTGATATTATGATGAAAGTCATCCAAATGAACAAGGTGACCAGAGGCATTTTCCAACACTAGCAACACCTTAAAGGGCAAACCCTTTGGAGCAGAGTTCCTCTCCACTTCTGGCAAAATATGATTGCTGAACCACTCCTCAAATATCTGAAGGGTTACCCAAGCCTTCTTGTTTGACTTCCAGATGACAGGCAGTTGACCCTTCCAAATGCCCTTGAGTGCACTTGGATTTTCTGCCAAATAAACCAGCAAAATATGGTTGCTAAACCAGTCCTCAAATATCTGAAGGGTTATCCAAGCCTTCTTGTTCGACTTCCATACGACAGGCAATTGACAATTCCTAATGCCCTTGAGTGCCCTTGGATTCTCCACCAAAGAAGACAGCAAGAATTTCAGCTTGAATTCTCCAGCAGCATTAGCCCCCAAAAGCAAAGTCAGTCTCTCCTTGCTGACTTTATAGCCTGGTGCGGTCTTCTCACTGGCAATACATGTACGACTAGGCATACGTTTCCAGAACATGCCAGACTCATCCACGTTAAATACTTGTTCAGCACAATAATCCCCCTCCCTAATTATTTTTGCTAACACACAGGGAAACTATTTTGCTGCTTTCTCATCATCATCGGCAACTTCTCCTTGCACCTTAGGTTATGCAAGTTAGCACAACTCTTAAAACGATTAAAATAACCCCTACTAGCTACATACTCTTCACTTTTGCTCCCCTCCCCCTTTTTCTTTTTCACGGTATTGAACAATCTTTTAGCTTTTTCCTTTATCAACATGATTCTCACTGGGATATGACTTCGATGCTGGTCATTCAACCAAAGCACTAATAACCTTTCTATGTCTATCATAAGGTCACTACATTGCTTAGTAATCACAGTGGACATCATAGGAGCAGTATCGTTCACATGTGTAAGGATGTGATTTTTATCCTTAATGATCTTCGCCACGGTCTAATGGGCTAACCCCATTGAGCGGCCAATTTTTTTAGAACTTTCTCCCTTTTCCGAGCATATTACTATTTCTACTTTAACTACCATGGTGATGGCTTTCCTTTTCTTCGAAGTACTGCCATCAGAAGAATCATGAATATGCTTGGGAGGCTTTGTACAGGTCACTTACGAGCAGAATGAAGCAAAAAACGGATGAGCACGAGGACAATATGGCATACGAGCGTGAACTTGGCAATGTTTCTTATTCTTCTTCTCAGTTTAATCCCATGTGATGACGTATTTTCTTGCCTCGCTCAACAAACTGTTTTGCATGAAGATCATATTTATGGCTATGTGCAGGGAGTCCCCTATTTACTTCGTTCTAAGTTACACGTTTCTGCCATTATGACAGAGGCCCATAAACTTTCAATATTTTATTAATAAATCAATTTTTAAACCTACTGGGCTTGTGTGGTAAATACAAATTTCATGCACTGAAGAGTTTGTGAGCCTGGCAGATGAATACACTTGTAGCAGCACTGTCCAATATATATATATCAAGTTTATGGCTTTATTTATATATTTGCTTATGTATTTTGTTGTTTGAAAGAATTTGATTTAATTTATTTACAAAATTACCGAATACATCCGTAAATACGAATTTTGTGCGAAAAAGTTTGTTGAGGTTGGTGAAAGAATAGTCACATGGCATTGTTGTATACGTATATATCAAGGTAATGGTTTTATTTATTTATTTGTTTATTTGGTTTTTGAAAAAATTAGACTTATTTATTTACTAAATACATAGTCGTAAATACGATCTTTATGCAAAAGGTTTTTTGAGGTTAACAAAGGAATAGTCACATGGCATTGTTGTATTTTTATATAACAAGTTATTGGTTTTATTTACTCATTTGTTTATGAATTTGGTAATTTTAAGGAATTGGATTTAATTTATTTACAAAATTACCAAATACATAGCTGTAAAAACTATTATTATGCAAAAAAGTTTGTTGAGGTTGGCCTTTGGAATACATCAAGTATATAGAAGATGATAAAAGAAACCAACTCATGAAAAGAGTAATAGCTGACAAACAAAACATGATAAAGGTTTATTGGGCAATAACAACTAAAGTATTTATAGATAAAGTATGTATCACCAATGTCATCTTTGCAGATGACATTGTATTGTGTAGCAACAGACGAGAGGTAGTGGAGGAGAAGCTTGAGGAGTGGAGAAGAGTGATGGAGGATAGAGGACTGAAAATCACCAGGAAGAAGACAGAGTACACCCTGTTCCTTTTATACGCGATTTTTTTATCCACGAAATTGCAATAACGCCCCCCAAAAATAATGTAAAAAACTCGGATTTCGCGAAAAACGCCCCCCCCCCCCTTTTTTTTTTTTTTTTTTTTTTTTAGGATAGACCAAAAATTGATAAAATAAAACAGCCTTTATCAGGCTGTAAAGAGAAACAGATGAAGAGTGTAATGACCTGTCAGATTTGAAGGGATTATAAAAGATGTGTAATGAATATCCAGCTCTCTGCTGGGTTTTAATATACCTCTGCATTACTCTCATGATGTCTATTCCAAATATTCTCCTTAGATTTTATTATTATTATTATTATTATTATTATTATTATTATTATTATTATTACTATTATTATTTTTAACAATAATTTTCCTTTGATGATGATTGTGGAGATTATTATTATTATTATTATTATTATTATTATTATTATTATTATTATTATTACTATTATTATTATTTTTATTATTGTTAATATTATTATTATTATTATTATTAATATCTTTATTATTAGGAATTTGTAATTAAACCATTATTTTTACAATATATAATGTAGTTTTGGTTGAATGAACAAGAGTTAAATAAAGATTCTCTCTCTCTCTCTCTCTCTCTCTCTCTCTCTCTCTCTCTCTCTCTCTCTCTCTCTCTCTCTCTCTCTCTCTCTCTCTCTCTCTCTCTCTCTCTCTCTCTCTCTCTCTCTCTCTCTCTCTCTCTCTCTCTCTCTCTTTTTACGACCAACCACGGCGCTACCCCCAGCGTCCCCGGTCGAGGGAGAAATTGCAGCACCTCTACAGTCGTCGACAGCCCTGTTCAAACTGTGGGGAAATAAACCATGATCTTTCCCACTGTTGGTTTAACTATAGACTTAAATGTGGTCACTGCCGTGAACATGGCCATAAAACAAGATTATGTCCCTTAAATATATAGCAATCACATTGTAATACAGGCTTATTGAAACATTTCATAAATATACAACACATCAATGCACAATCACTTTTGGGTAACTTCGACAATATTGCACTAATGATCAGAGAAAATAACGTGGATATAATGTGTGTTTGTGAAACTTGGCTCCTATACAATATGCAGTCTGGTTTTGTTGCTATACCTGAGTATTCTTTTTATCGATTTGATGGCGGTAGGGGTGGGGGTGTGGGGGTGTATGTAAGAAATCATCTAACGGTCTCCCTATTAAAGACCCCTGAAGTCGAGCGACCTCCTCATCTCGAAGACATTTGGTTGACTGTTCAGAGTA
The DNA here is from genome assembly GCA_037179515.1 of Halocaridina rubra. Taxonomy (NCBI): domain Eukaryota; kingdom Metazoa; phylum Arthropoda; class Malacostraca; order Decapoda; family Atyidae; genus Halocaridina; species Halocaridina rubra. The sequence goes on along the minus strand of JAXCGZ010015507.1, from coordinate 3,062 downwards.
GGAAATTCCCTTCATTCATCCTGGGATGTGTATATAGACACCCTCATGCACTCAACGACACCTTTGATTACATCTCCGAGGTATTTCGGTCGGTCTGTTTGAGGAGCAAACCTCTCATTATTATAGGCGACTTCAATGATAATCTCCTTCTTCCTAATAATAAAATGGGGAAATTAATTCAATCCCTCCACTTAAATCAGCTTGTGAATAAAGCAACCCGTATCACCGCTAATTCCTCCAGCCTAATTGATCTTATAATTACCAATACACCTAGTTTTATAGTTCACCACGATGTCTTACCTTGTCCTGTAGGAGACCACGAGCTTCTAATAGCTACAGTTAATGTCAGGAAGGAAAAGAGACCGCCAATTGTTAAAACTTTCCGATCTCTTGAGAATTATTCTCAAAATTGTTTCTGCAACACTCTTCTTAATGAATACAACATTTTAAATTCAATACTATACAGATTGTGTAAATTATCAAGTTTCTACTTTTACTGATGTTTTTACGAGATGTTTAAATGAATGTGCCCCTCTTACAACCAAAGTCATGACACGCCCTCCTGCCCCGTGGATTGACTCTCAGTTAAAAGAGCAAATGAAAAGGAGAGATGACCTCCTAAGGCAATTTAAATCTGATAGACAAAACTCCGAGATGGAAAGAGCCTATAGAAGAGAAAGAAACCTTACTAAAACAATGTTGTCCGAAAAGAAGAAAAATCATTTCAGGGAAGAATTTTCCAAGTATAGGGGAAATATCAAAGGAACTTGGAATGTTATAAAAAGAATAATTCCTGCAAATAAGGAAATCTTAGAAAATTCTGACCTTCCCAGTGATAATGTGGAAAAGCGAGTGAATGATTTTAATAAGTATTTTGCTGAAATAGGTAAGTCCACATATGAAAAGTCCCAAGATAATAATGACTTGATTATTAATCAACCACATAATTGCCAGCCTCCAGCTGAAAGAAATATTATCAATAATTTTAGACCGCACCCAATCGATTTAGTCACACTTATTCTTATCATAAAGAACCTCAAACCAACAAACTCTTGTGGTTCCGATGGGATACAACTTCGCTTCCTAATTGACTCATTGCCAGTTACAGTATTTTTCATTTTAGTCATTGTTAATACATCCATTGATACAGGCATTTATCCTAACCTCTGGAAGCATCCCTATATCATCCCCGTTTTTAAGAGTGGAGATACTAATAATGTTGAAAATTATAGGCCAATCTCTCTTCTCAGCATTCTGTCTAAAATACTTGAGAAGGTAGTTGCCACCCAGTTAATAAATTTCCTTGAATCAAATTGTCTATTATGTGAAGAACAACACGGTTTTCGGCCTAAACTTTCGACCGAGACGGCCCTACTTAAAATTACTGATAAAATTTATAGTAATATTGAAAATAAGAAAATATCACTTTTATTATTGTTAGATTTGTCTAAAGCATTTGACAGTGTACACCATCAAATTCTAATGAGAAAACTTTCCAAAGTTCATGTTGACTCATTTTGGTTCGAAAATTATCTGAAAGATCGAATTCAATCAGTTCGAATGGGCTCGACTCTCTCTTCTTCTTTAGATATCAGTTTTGGCGTTCCTCAGGGTTCAATTTTGGGTCCTCTGCTTTTCCTAATATATGTTAATGATTTACCTCAATTTATAAGAGATTGCCTACTTGTTATGTATGCTGATGACACCCAGATTATGCTTACTGGTGACATTGATAGAATTCCTGAAATCTTAAAAAGGGCTGAAGATATATTAAACTGTGCCAAAAGTTATTTTAACAGTAATGGTCTTTTACTGAACGAAAATAAAACTAAATTTGTTATTTTTGGATCAAATCAATACCTGTCCCGCATTCCTGAGAACATCAGTATAAATTTCAACAATGTTTCACTCTTCCCATCTAATAAGGTTAAAAATCTAGGAGTTATTATGGACAGTACCATGACATTTAATTTTCATATCGATGAACTACATAAAAAAGTGAACGGGACCCTTATTTACTTGAACAGAGTCTATGAAAGATTCGAGCCTGATTGTAGGGTAATTGTAGTACAAACATTAATTTTAAGTATTCTCAACTACTGTCTGAGTGTTTGGGATTCCACGACTAAGACCCAGATGTTACGAGTGAAAAGGCTCCAGAATTTTGCTGCAAGAGTTGCCATAGGGGGGGTGCATAAATATGATCACGTGACTCCCCTCTTTGAGAGATTGGGTTGGCTAAGGATGGACATGAAGTTCATATATAATATCTGTCTTTTAGTTTTTAAAATAAATCATGGAATATTACCGGAATGGCTCTTCTCATTGCCAACAGTTAATCAAGTGCGTATCAATAACGTCAACACCAGATATCAGAATTCTTTTTACGTGCCCAGAACTTCCACTGATATTGGGGCAAGAGCCTTAAATGTAATGGGCCCGAGACTTTGGAACTCTTTACCCGCAAACTTAAGAAGCTGCCAAACATTACCCTCACTTAAATCTCATCTTTTAAATCACCTACTTAATAAGTGATTTTAGTCTCATTATTATCCTCCCATTGGGTAGACGAAGTGTATGTATGCCTATTTTAATGTGTAAATATTTTGATTTTGTGCTTTGCAAATTTCATTTGTTTTATTTTGACATTTTACATTGTAATTTGTAATTAGATTAATTATCATGTAATAGCCATTTTTGATAGCCACGGCGACTACAGTATTCCTAGTAGGATAATAAATGCCAATACCTTAGACACCTTCAAATGTAGATTAGATAGACATATGACAGAGGTAGGGTGGGTGTATATATAAAGTATAATGATGATGATCTTTTCTTATCGTAATCCTCTTTGTACTGGTGGAAGAAGCCTCCGCGGGCGCTTATTTACTATATTATTATTATTATTATTATTATTATTATTATTATTATTTTAAATATAGTAAATTAGCACCCACGGAGGCTTCTTCCGCCAGTACAAAGAAGATTACGATAAGAAAAGATCATCATCATTATACATTATATATACACCCACCCTATTGGGTAGAATAGAATGTCGGAGA
>JAXCGZ010015506.1:67500-72089 GCA_037179515.1 Halocaridina rubra | reverse complement strand
AGGAGAGAAAGGAACTAGAAAAAAGAATAAAGAAGCTGGAAGGGGAAAAGAGTCAACTAGAATCTAGAATTTCTAATCAAGAAGACAAAAACAAACAGCTAAATGACAACCTAAAGGAATTAGATGTTAGTTCACTGCTATCTTCTGAGAGAGACGAGATTGCTGCTTGGAATGTTCAGATTAAGGAAAACATTGAACAGTTCAGAAAAGAGTTCCAGGAGCTGAATATGGAAAATGATGCCATGAAAACGTCCTTTGCTGATGCACTAAAGGGGAATGTGGCAGTAAAAGAGGCTGTAAAGGTGGTGGCACTGGAAAACATACAAACCAGTTGACTATAAAGAGACAGTAATCGAAAAAAATGAAAGACGTTGTGATGGAAAGGGCAAACCCACTCATCAGACAGGCACTTGATAAGGAGAAGACAGTGGTAATCTCAGGCATAAGTGAATCCCAGGAGCCAACATGGCAGGGGAGACTTGAAGAAAATAAAGCTAGGGTTGTAGACCTGATAAGAAAGCTTGGAGTAGTATGTGGTCCTGAGGATATTGTAAACATACACCAACTAGGTAAATATTCGAGGGAAGGAAAGCCGAGACCAACAAAAGTAACCTTTGAGAGAGGGGAGACATGTAGGGAAATATTGTTGAGAAAAAAAAGTCTAAAAGACCTTCAAGAATGCAAAGAAGTGTTCATTAGACGATACAGAACACAGGAAGAGATGGGAAAGATCAAAAACTTGTTGCAAGAGGCAAGAAGGTTAAATGATGAAAGAAATGAAGAAGAGAAGAAAAATTTTCGTTACGGAATACTTCCAGACAAAGGGGAGATAAAGAAGATAATGACAGAAGATCAGGGGATGGGGCCTCATTAAGATTGTTATACACAAATGCTGATGGATTAGCTGGTAAGGCAGTAGAATTAAAAGATAGGATTCACAACAGTAAGGCAGATATAGTAGCAATTACAGAGACTAAGTTGAGTGAGGACATAAACAGTGTCACAGTTTTTCCTAAGGGCTTCAGAATACTAAGGGTCGAAAGATCTGAGAGGACTGGTGGAGGGATAGCACTGCTCATAAGTGAGAGGATTCAAGTTGAAGAGATAAACTTGGCTATAGAAAGTGAGTTCAGGGAATTTCTTGTTGCTCGCATAAATACTGGGTCAGAGAGCATTATAATAACTGTTGTATACAACCCACCAAGGAACCAAAATAGGCTTGAAATTTATGAGGAAAGTCATATAGGTACGATTGAAGTCATAAACTCAGTTGTTAACATGGCGCGGGAGAAAAAATGTAGGATTTTGATTATGGGAGACTTTAATCATAAAGAGATAGATTGGATAAATCTTGACCCACACAGTGGTGAGGACTCCTTTGGGGCAAGATTCCTAGATTGCGTACAAGGGAATTTCCTACACCAACATGTAATGGAACCAACAAGAGCCAGGGGTGGGGATGAGCCATCACTACTTGATCTGGTGTTCACAGATAATGTGTTGGATATTGAAAATATTGAGTATGAACCACCAATTGGAAAGAGTGACCACTGTGTGTTGTTGATGGAGTATATCATTGAAGACATTCTTCCTGAGAGTAGAGGCACTGAGGACATGAGGAGGAACTATCAGAAAGGAGATTACATCAAAATGAATGAGCTTTTTGCAGTTATTGACTGGAGAACCTTATTTTACAACAAATCTGTACAAGAAATGTATGACATCTTTTGTGAGAAATATGGGAAGATTGTAGATTGCTGCATACCTGTCACCAAAGTAGGTGTAATTCATGCCAGAGAGAAATGGTTCGATAATGGGTGTAAAAGAGCTAAGGAGTGGAGAGACAAATGCTGGAAAAGGTATAGGAGGAGAAAAAACATAAATGCCTGGCAAACCTACAAAAGAGCAAGAAATGACTACCTAAGTAAAAGGAGAGAGGCAGAGAAAGATTATGAGAGGGACATCACCAGGAAGGCGAAAGAAAATCCCAAGCTTTTCCACAGCTTTATCAGAGGAAAACTGAAGGTAAAAGAACAGGTTTTAAGGCTAAAGAGAGCGGATGGAAGCATCACTGAGACGGACGAAGAGATCTGCAAAGAATTGAACAAGGAGTTTCAGTCAGTATTTACAGTAGAAAATACCCCACCCCCTCAGATTGCAGTGATAGAAGCTCAAGGGCCGGTATTAGAGAACATCAACCTTACAGCCACAGAGGTATGCAAAGCGCTGATGGATTTAGATGTTCATAAAGCTACAGGTCCTGATGACATATCCCCTCATGTGCTTAAAAAATGCGCAAACACAATATCAGTGGCACTAAGTATCATATTTAAGGAGTCATTGGAGTTGGGGGAGATTCCAAGATGCTGGAAACAAGCAAATGTGATACCTATCTTCAAAAAGGGAAGGAGGGATACGGCTCTGAACTATAGACCAGTTTCCTTGACCAGCATAGTTTGCAAAGTTATGGAGAAACTACTAAGGAAACATATCTCTCTTCACTTGGAATCCTTCAACTTTTTGTCAGTGAGGCAACATGGCTTCAGAGAAGGAAGATCAACAGTAACAAACTTATTAGAATTTTATGATGAGGTAAGCCAAATCTTACAGGAAAGAGAGGGCTGGGCAGATTGCATATTCCTAGACTTCCAGAAAGCGTTTGACACTGTTCCACATGGGAGACTTATTAGGAAGCTGCAATCAATGGCTAGAATAGGTGGAAATGTCTTGGAATGGATAAAAACTTACTTAGAAGGAAGGGAACAGAGGGTTAGAGTAAGACACTCAGTGTCTGAATGGAGAAGAGTTAGTAGTGGAGTTCCACAGGGTTCAGTTTTAGGGCCACTTTTGTTCCTTGTATATGTAAATGACCTACCAGAGTCTGTAAATTCATTCATGAATATGTTTGCAGATGATGCAAAGATTGTGAAGAAAGTAAAAAACGAGAACAATGGTAGAGAACTTCAGGAGGATCTAAATAATCTGCATGAGTGGTCAGAAAAGTGGCTAATGAAATTCAATACCTCAAAATGTAAGGTAATGAGAATGGGTACAAGTGCAAGAAGGCCCAAGCTTGACTACTCGGTGGCTGGAGTACAACTTCAGGAGACAGAAAATGAGAGAGATCTAGGAGTAAACATATTGGCAGATTTGTCTCCAGAAATACATATAAATGGCGTAGTAAGGGCAGCATATGCATTCTTATCAAATGTAAGGGTAGCCTTCAGGCACATGGACAAGGAAATGTTCAGAAATATTTATGTAACCTATGTGAGGCCAAAACTCGAATATGCAGCCCCCTTTTGGAATCCGCACTTGAAAAAGCACATAGCTAAGCTTGAAAAAGTTCAAAGACATGCCACGAAACTGGTGCCAGAAATACGCAATCTCGGTTATGATGAGAGGCTGAGGGAATTAGACTTGCCATCACTCGAAGCTAGAAGAGTAAGGGGGGATATGGTGACAGTCTTTAAATTCCTTCATGGTTATGATAGAGTGGATAGGGATCGATATTTCGATATGGCTGGCTCTAGAACTAGAGGTCATAGTTTGAAGCTTCGGAAGAAAACTTGTTTGCAGGATGTAAGGAAATACTTTTTCAGTGTAAGAGTAGTTGATAATTGGAATTGGCTAAGCGAGGAGGTAGTTAATGCTACCTCAATCCATAGTTTTAAGGACAGGTATGATAAGTATCACTAAGTCTAAAAATGGAACCGATCAGGAGACGGGAAGATACGAGCTTTGGGCTCTTTCCCGTAAACACAATTAGGTAATCACAATTAGGTAATCACACACACACTCCTCAAAAAGTAAATATTGTTACTTGTCCTCTCTCTCTCTCTCTCTCTCTCTCTCTCTCTCGTCTCTCTCTCTCTCTCGCTCTCTCTCTCTCTCTCTCTCTCTCTCTCTCTCACACACACACACACTCCTCAAAAAGTAAATATTGTTACTTGTCCTCTCTCTCTCTCTCTCTCTCTCTCTCTCTCTCTCATCTCTCTCTCTCTCTCTCTCTCTCTCTTCTCTCTCTCTCTCTCTCTCTCTCTCTCTCTCTCTCTCTCTCTCTCTCTCTCTCTCCTGTTACTATTATTATTTTAGGTTGACTATATATAAATCCTTTGTATGATTGAATAATTATTTCGGCCATATGAAACGGAGAAGTTTATTGCGGTAAGCACTCACGCGCGTGCGCAAACACACACACACACACACACACACACACACACACACACACACACACACACACACACACACACACCAAAACAAGGTTTGTTTACTTCGCGACGAAGCTGTTATTTTCGCTTGTATATGTATGGCAGCAAATAATGTGATGGTTTTGTTTGCTAGTTTTGGTGTTCAAAATCTTTCTAAACAATAATTTGTTTATAATAAACTGTACGAGGAAGGCCGCAGTGGCACAGTGGTATAAGTTCCAATTTGGGAAAATCGCGAGCCAGACATACGTGAGTTCGATCCCGCCTCGGGGCGTTATGAAGGACATCCAGCCTTAATCATCTTTTTAGCTCCAGCCCCTCTGTGTTCACCCTCATTCGATTTGGGACTAACTATGATTCACTAAAAAAATTTTTTTT
>JAXCGZ010015506.1:0-52500 GCA_037179515.1 Halocaridina rubra | reverse complement strand
TCTGCGATTATTAATTAAGATTAATATTTGTAACAGTATTTTTCATTAGCCCTTGTTGAGTGCTATCATCTAAGTTAAATTTCCACTTTTCCACAGTATCACTGCAGACAATTTGAAGCAGATATAGAATAACAATTTTCAGGTTAGAGTAATAAGTAGATCCATATACATATGCATGCATACACATGTACCTATATACTTACATATACATACATATACATACATATATTTTTCTCGGAAATCACTATTTTTTTGTGATATGGCTGATATTAATAGGCAGCAGTTGGTAATTATATAACCTGATCTAACAAATCTAACATAATCTGCTCTTTAGAGCAACTTAGCACCTATCTGGAAGTGGTGGTAACACTGATTTCTAGGGTAGGCTATAGAAGGGGTGCATGAAACTAATCTTAACCATTGCAGCGTACAATAACTAGTGTCTGCCCGTATTAAATATCTTTATTCTTTCTTTTGCAGACGGCACACACCTTATTTTGGTCAACCTGACTACCGCCTTTATGAGCTCAACAAACGACTACAGCAAAGATCAGAGGTTAGTAAAAGATTAAAGTATTTTTCTCACCATTTTTCAGTTTGACTCCGTTTTATGAAACTCATATACAGTTGTTTCTCATCTTAAGCTATTAATTGGTTCCGCCATTTACCCCGTAAGTTAAAAATCGCTTACAGTCTAAATCCTTACGTAAATGTGTCTATATGTAGCGTATAATCTATCCACAACCTCCTGTACACTTTGATATATGCCTAGATTACTGTATTGTCTTGAACTTTGTCAGAAACAATTGTAATTTATGTAAAACAGAACTGTGGTTGCTATAATGTATTTTTTGGGGGGTGAAGTTTTATTTGAAATATTTTTTTCTAATATATTCCAACCACGGATAATCCGAACTGCACTATTGAAAACTGCGTAAGATGAGGGACAACTGTTTTTCTTTTCATTTTTTCTTCTTCCTCAGTTACTTTTCATAATTCTTATCCAGTTAACTTAATGTAACTTATTATTATAGTACAGTATATCATCCATTTTTTTTTTCTTTCTCCTTACCAAACTGCTTCCTCTGTTAGAGCCATCTGGTTTATAGTCCATGAGTTTTTCTAGCTGGGCTTGTTGCTTGGCTGATTGTTTACCATTTTATATGTCACTCTTAATCCCCATTAATAGTCTCCGTGGCTAAATGGTAGCGTCCACGACTCTGTGTCGGCAGGTCGAGGGTTCGCGCCCCTTCACAGACTGAAGTTAGTAAGGGCATACACTCAGGGTAACGATTACACATACCAAAACAAGTCCTTCGCAAGAAGGCATCCGTCCTAGCCCTTAGTAGGGAGTTCGAGACGTAAAACCGAATCTTATCCCCATTAGTATGGGCTTGGACACTGACATGATAGAGCTTGATGATTTTTGACTCGTACCATTCCTGTAGGAAATACTTATTCAAATCCTGTTACAAAAGGACATATTCCATTATTCAACCACAGTCCATAAGTAGTAGTGTATTTTTTGTTCACCCTTCAGCTGTGCAACAGTTCTGGGTTAGGTCAAATTTTATTATTTCTAGTACAGTATCTTAAAAGTGTTGATGCATAATCCAGTATTTGCAGCCAATATAAGCACGAGACTTTGGGTAGATTTGATTTGTTTATTAAATTTTTAATATGTAGTCTGTTGTTTTGTGGCACTATTAATCCCCATTATGGGGGTGGACACAGACAGGTTGAAATTGAAGAATTAAGGCTGGATGTCCTTCTTAACACCCAGGGTAGGCTCAAACACATGTTTGCCAATTCCTGAGTAGAGCACTAACATCCACACTTATATATTACCCATTTCTGTAAAATATATTAGAATAAAATCTAATTCAACCAATCCTAATCCTGTTATAGAATATATTTTTTCCTTGTGGACTCTTAGATTATTTTAGCACTAGCTCTCTGGTGCAATACTACAGCTGAATATCTTTTAGACTTAAATAGAACTGTTGTTCTATTTAAGTCTAAAAGATATTCAGCTGTAGTATTGCACCAGACAGCTAGTGCTATGGTCCAACCTACTACATGGTATGGAAGCCCAATCTTTGGAAAATACTGTTCCCCTATTACCCTTACATATTGACCTGCCCAGTTAACATATTAGTGAGTCTTATTTGAGACTTCCGTTGTGAAGCAGACATTGTCCCAAAGATGACAGTCACATTTCTAAAAGTGATCCTATTTGGACTTTAAATTGTCTTAAATGTGTATATTTAGCATAAAGCGAACTGTTCAGTCGCACATAATCTTGAGTGCTTTTTCTGCAAGTTTATTTTCCTGGCTCCAACCAGTCTGTTTCCGCCCCCATTGGAATGGGGATTAATAGTGACACATATGACAGAATGCATCTACAAGCATTATGAGTAAGGTCCCAATTTATTAATTTACCTTATCAAGAACCCTTGGAACTACTCATCACATTTTTTTTCCAGTAATGCACTCAACCCGAAGCCCACGCTTAACCTCGTCACTTAGTTTAAGTTTTGAGGAAATGGTAATATCTAGTCTAGAATCTTTAAGGGGGATGTTTTTGAAACTTGTTTCATATTTAGAACTCCTGCACAATATACTTCATTACATGGTTTTAAGTTGGGAGAAGAGGTAATTCCTTTATAAGAATCTTTTTTAGAGGATGTTTTTGAAGACTTATTTTATTGATCTTGGTAATTCTCCTTTCATATGTCCTATTATGAATGTGTCCATAACTTTTAGGCATTTCTAGGCATGTAAGTATACAACATACTTCATATGCAGACGCTTTTTAGGACATTATTTCCTTATATATAGATTATGAGTCGCTTTTTCTTTGTCTTCTTTCACTAGAAAATTGATAACAGAGATTAGGGATAATGGATAAGGCTAGCGTGGTTAGTTTAGGTTAGGTTATTTATTGTGTTTGAGTATGTGAAAGATTCTGATTTGTATAAGTTTTGTCTGCACATCACTTTTGCTTTGATTAGATCTCATTCACGATTTATGTCACCTTGATCTAACAGATTTGTTGTTTGAAGATTTGAGAAATGCAGGTTTATTTATTTATTTTTTTAATATTTATTCCTTTGAATATTACAACCCTCTTGACTTTCTCAAAAAAACAGTGTATAAAATAATAACAAAAACCAAATTTGCCTGATAAGAGAATAGATTTCATCCTGTGGATTTTTTTTTTTTTTTCTATTCCAGGAATCGGACAACCTGTGGTGGGACGCGTTCGCCACCGAGTTCTTTGAAGATGATGCCACCCTCACCCTCACCTTTTGCCTTGAAGACGGGCCTAAAAGATATAGTAAGTTTTATTACAAATTCGTTCTCGTCCTGTTGGCGTTTATATTTCTTGTAATTTTTACAAATTTACTGACTTCTCGTTCCATTGCCGTTTATATTTCTTGTCATTTTCTACCATTAGCCTCTTCCCAGCAATGTAAAAATACCTCGTTTTTGCCTGTCTGGTGATTTTTAGCAAAGATGAAATATCTTGACATAGAGTTACCATATGAAATTATGCTTTGAACAAGTATTCTACTATTAACCTCTTCCCTGGCAAGGAAAAAACTCCCTTTTGCCTGTCTGAATATATTAGCAAGGACATGGAGTTCCCATGTGAAATTACACTTTGAACGAGTATTCTCTTTCCTTCTAGCTCTCTCTTAGCCTTGCTAAGGCAGAGACGATTATTTTAGTGTTAATCGTACGTCCAACAGCCCCACCCAGAGCATCTCAAACGTATCAAAAAATTTGTCTTGATTTTTTTTTTCCACTTAATTTGTTCGAAATTTCAAAGTTTTCTTGAAAAATTTTTTGGAAGAGGTTGAAAATATTAGTGCGTTTCTAATCAAGCAAATACTATTTGATATAAAATCAGGGTTTATTGAGTGTAGTCGTTAGTTTTGCAGGTTTTTAAAGTTTTACACATTATTTGTATAGTATTACCAAAGTATGATAAATTGATGTTCAAGTGTCGACTCCCCTTCAATTGGCGATCAATGTCGACAAATTCTGTACAAGATAGGAATAGTATATGATTTTAGTTAGCGTAACAACTGTGTAACTTTACCTTTCTTACACTGATTACGTCAACGTCACTGTGATTTCTATTGCATTAACTCATGTTAACTCACTTGAAGTTTTGTAAAAGAATTATTTACGACGTATGTGATGACTGCGATTCAGTAAATGACTGTTTTTTGTTTTTTCTTGCGCAGCCATAGGGAGGACCTTAATACCGAGATATTTCCGGAGTATTTTTGAAGGCGGGGTAACAGAGTTGTACTACACATTAAAACACCCCAAAGAGTCCTTCCACAATACCTCCATCACCCTCGACTGTGACCAGTGCACGATGGTCACGCATCATGGGAAGTCTATGTACACTAAGGTATGTTCTGTGCACTTTTTTCTTTCTCAGTAGTGATCATTGTAGTATACTATAGTTTAGGTAAAGGCAAGATCATAGTACTGAATTTGTAGGTCCAGGAGATAGCATAGTACTGTTTTTGTAGGTGCAGGTGAGATCATAGCTCTGTATTTTTAGGTACAGGATCATATTACTGTATTATTAGGTGTAGGAAAGATCATAGCACGATATTATTGGGTGCTGTAGAGATCATAATACTGCATTTTTAGGTACAGGAGAGACCATAGTACTGTATTAATTTGGTATTGGAGAGATTATAACACTATTTGAAGGTGCAGCAGAGATCATAACACTCTATTTGCAGGTGCAGTAGAGATCATAACACTGTATTTGCAGGTGCAGTAGTGATCATAGTACAAAAGCTCCCCTACTTACGAACAACCGAGTTACGAACATAAACCTACCCATTATCTACCCATGTAATAATGTGTGTATTACTGTACTGTACTGTATTATAACTGTATTGCTGTAGACTTTATGATTTATGCAGTAGTTAAGTGTCTTTAGCCTAAATACTGTACAAATCTGTGTATGTATGTATTGTACAGTAAATTTTTTTTTACCTAAACGCAACTTACAAGCAGACTTCTGGAACCTAACTCGTTTGTAAGTTTGGGAGTGTCTGTACTATATTTTTAGGTGCAGTAGAACTCATAGTACTGTACAGTATTTGTAGCAGTAGTAGAGATCATAGGATTGTATTTTTAGGTGCAGTAGAGATCATAGGATTATATTTTTAGATACACTAGAGATCATAGTACTGTATTTTTAAGTACAGGAGAGATAATAGTACTATATTTGTAGCTGCATAGGACTGTATTTGTAGTTGCTATTGTAGCATTGTTATTTGCTTGTCTTTTCATGATAAAGTTACGTATCATTTTCACATTTAATTATTGTGTCTATTTAGTTTACAACTATATTAGTGTTAGTTTTGCTTGGAAGATCTGTCATCAAGATATTATATGATCATTGATAAATATTATTTTATAGCCATTAAGTCGTTTCCAGAATGGAATGTCCCCTGCTCTATATTTTATGAATTACTTCCTGCTTCTCGTTTTAAGTGCATTTCACTCATTCATCTTATCGCTCTTCTTCACTCGTTCCAGGTTTGCACAGATGGAAGACTAATATTAGAGTTTACGTTTGACGATCTGATGCGAATCAAATCGTGGCATTTTGCCGTCCGTGCCCACCGTGAACTGATCCCACGATCCGTTGTGGCGATGCATTCGCAGCAAGACCCCGGAATGGTCGAGACGCTCAGTAAAAATATTACTCGGCAGGGCATCACCAATCACACCCTTAACTACCTCAGGGTACGTAGAGTAGATTAGCTTGTGTCTTTATTCCCACTGTTTAGCGTTCACTTTAAAGTGACACACCGAATGTTCAGTTTTTGCAACTTGGGTAAAAACTGGACCTGTTTCACCAGTGTTCTTGCAAACGTGAAACACCACACAACACCTCATACAATCAAACACATTATGGAAACTAACACTGCTTACTACCACATATGCCAATAACACAATATACACTCCCTGAGATCATTATGGGAAAGCTGTGGATTTTATTTGGTTTGGTAACTTTTTGTCTCCTGGAAGGTGGAAGACGACCTCCATCTCGAAGATGAAAAAGAAGAATAATATGGAGTAGGATTAGGATAAGGAGAATGAGAAGATGGAGAGGAGGAGAATAAGTAGAAGACAAAGAAGAGATTTACATCCTACTTGGATTGTTCTTGTGTATTGATACATTAGCATGCTCCATATCAGACAAAGTAAACTTTGTTGTATCTTATAAACTGGGCAATAACTGACGGAGAAGTATTGAGTGTCTGCTTTTGTATATAACAAGCTTTAAAGTTTTTGAATTCAGTAATTAATTTTAACGTCTGCAGTATATATATATTTTTTAATTTTATTTATTTATTTATTTTTTTGGTCACTTATCTTCTTTGTATGGATGAATACAGACAGGTTTGAGCAGGAGAATTTAGGCTTGGTGCCCCTCCTAATGCCCCACGGTAGTCTCGCACATGGGTCTGTCACTTTTATAGTTAAGTGCTCTAATTTCTATTCTACCGCGGACCCCTTTTCCTTTGGCGTATGTAAGTTTTCATGCATTTGAAACAATGTTGTGCCTTGCAATTGATGTGAACTTTATTGTGGATGAAAAGACCCTCTTATCATGAAACAAGAGGGTCTCTTACCCTGTGGATGACCCAGGCAGGTTGGTAGGGGGATGAGATCTGTGGCAGTCCTCTTTCCAAAAGTAGCTAAGAGTATTGATCGAGGTATATTAGCTTCTGGTGAATGTGTGCTTTGACTCGCCCACCCCCTCTGCAAGGAGATTGCAGACACTATATACATGTGTGTATGTCTGTATCATTAGATAAGATGACCTTTCTCTATACTTGCCGCTGTGTAGTAGTGAAATTTAATACTTCAAGGGTGTTGCAAGTATTGTTTGAATTTGAAACAAATTTGAAAAGATTAACAAAGGGGTTACCAGTACTGGCTAAGCATATGTAGATGTCACACAAACTGAACTAATACAGGGATAGAGAGTTTTTGATGTTTGTATTGATAGGATTTGCATAATTTTAACTACGAGAGTCTTCCCAGCTAACTTTGATACAGATATTGGACTGTCCAGGACAGTTCGATGTCAAGTCCTCCTTCCGTTACGGTTCTTTTTCTATGCCTACATCAACACCGAATATTCTTGGATATTCATTACACATATATTATTATCCCTTAACATCTGACAAGTCACAACAGTCCCCATCTCTGTTCCTTTTTACTTCAAGTTTTCTTCATGCACTGGCTCGATGAGGGCAGCTTATTATTACTATTATTATTATTACTTTTTTTTCCTGTCCTGGTGTCACAGTGAAAAAAAAAAAAAGAAAAATTATGGAAGAATGCACTACTCACAACCACATATGACAGCAACACAACATACAATCCCTGAGAACTCTATGGGAAAGTCCGAGATAGGCAGTGGCCTACCTTCGGGACTCGTAGCTGTTGAGCCGGACAGCTAAGAATACAACAACAACTACAACAGAACCATATAATATATGAATGAAATCCTTATTAGTCTTTCGGATATCAGAACAAATTGCTAAACAATCTGAAAGCATTGTCAAACTTATAAGTTATTTATATACTCTGTGAAAGAGAGTATAATTGAAGTTTATCCATAATATAATTTCTTCCTCAGTTTCCAGTTTCCATCAGTTTACTAAGCTTTTGTATGCAAAGATATATATATATATATATATTTTTTTTTTGTCACTATTATTCTCCATCAGAATTGGGGTGCACACAAACAGGTTGGAGCTGGGGAAATAAGGATGGATGCCTTTTCCAATACCTCAGTTCATAGTGTTAATTGCTAATCCTTTGTACCTTCTTCCTTACAGTTATGTGTAATTTTGGAGCCTATGCAGGAGCTCATGTCAAGGCACAAAGCTTATGCATTGTCTTAATTGCTAATCCTTTGTACCTTTTTCCTTACAGTTATGTGTAATTTTGGAGCCTATGCAGGAGCTCATGTCAAAGCACAAAGCTTACGCATTGTCTTAATTGCTAATCCTTTGTACCTTCTTCCTTACAGTTATGTGTAATTTTGGAGCCTATGCAGGAGCTCATGTCAAGGCACAAAGCTTACGCATTGTCTCCCAGGGACTGCCTCAAAACGACGCTTTTCCAGAAATGGCAGAGGATGGTTGCGCCGCCTGGTAAGTTTCAAAAGAATATATATATTTTTTTGGTTGTATATTAAGAATATGGCAGTTTGTTGTCGTCTGTGTTCCTTAGTGAGTTCTTCATTTTCCTTAAATAAATCAAGAGTTCGTTTTCTGTTGTACTGTAGGGAGATGACTTGATTGTCTTTGTGTTGTTTTTTGCTTTTATCTTACTTTTAAGATGATACTGCTTGTTTCATATTTTTTGTTCACATACCGGTACTTCACGATGAGTACTGTTTGGTTTATAGTTTTTTTTATCTACCTTACAGTAAATTACTTTCCATTTCTGTTGTAAAGTAGGGAAGCAACTCTGTCTTCTGCGGTAGTTTTGTAAGATATTTGTTTGTTTTTTATGGCACTGTCCTGTCCCTCTTCTGGAACAAGACTATAATGAATGAAATTCAGGTTTGGATGATGGAAATGTAGTGGTTTTTCACTGACTTTATTTGCGACATTTTTCCGTCACAAGCCGGATCCTTGTGTGACTACATCTGGGAACAGAGCAGTACTTTACGGGGGTAACTGCTTACTTTGATACTTTTATTAGATGAATAAATATAATTTCACTGTATACGATTATAGTCAGTTGGACAGTGGTTAAAACTAATCTGAAGAAGGAACCTGTGGAGACTTATTGGCTGATGTTGTCCCCAGTTGAAAATGCATCAGAATTTTTCTTTGCGGACTATTACTCCCAAGACAACTGCCCCCTGACAGATACCCTGCTGGACAACTGCCTCGAGAGGACAAATCTGAGTTCCAAAATAGAAACATATTTACAAAGAAACCTATGTAAATATCTGTAAGATATTTCAAATGTTTTAGCTATTGTGCAAAATCATATTTATAACATTCTTTAAAATATAATTGTCTAACAATTGCTACCAAATTTTAGCAAAGTGGCTAATATCCTGTACAGAGGAAAATGAGAAGAGAGGTGATGACATATAACCTTCATGTGATGGTGCACTTGATGATTATGCAACCTCTTTTTACTGTATTATAAATTTACCTCAAATAGAGCACATCGTCTGCTAACATCAGTATGAAGGGTTGAATGGGTTTGGAGGGCTTGCAACTAAGGCCTGTTATTGACACTTTTGCTATGGTACACACTTGGAATGTTCGGGAGGAATTGCAACTCCAGCCCAGTTTTGACACCTGATGTTGGTGTTAACATGGGAGGGTCAAGACAGCTGGCAACTACAACCCAATTTTGGCCTTTCAGTTATGGTGCCTGAGATATGTTAAGTGGCACCACGACCCTATTGTATTATGATAAATTATCGTGCTAAGGACTTTTTTTACGGAATTTTTTTCAGCCGTCTTATTTTGCAATTGGATACAGGAATTGGCATGGTAAACAAGTTAAAAGTCATTCTAAATTGATATTTGTACAGTAATCTGTATGCTGGGAGCTGTGGTAATTCTTTTGTAGAGTGCACGAGTCAGGGAGCGACTTATTGTGGGTTTGAATTCAGACTCGATGACAGTCACAGTTCTGATGTTGCAATCTATCCTTAAAATTTGCAATTTACAAAATACAGTTAATGCAGGTTATATCAACTTTTTTATTTTTTTTTCTATTTTTGTTTTTGTTTTATTTATAACAGATCCTTCAACATATCAATTTTTAATACCTATTAATTAAATTTTTCCCTTCCCCTGAAAGGGGGACAAGAATACCTCCTCCATGTCCCCCTGTGTGTTGTAAAAGTCAACTAAATTGGGCAGAGCCAAGGCACTAGGAATTCCCTCCTTTGTAGCTACCTCCCATATAGAGTCAAGTTTTTTGCTGGACTCAGCCACCCTATTTAGAAAGGAGCTCCTGCCATATTTGTAGGTCCTCAGTACAGTACTTGGACCATTCTTGCAGCCTCTCCTTTTGTTACTGCTTATTGTTCTCGAATTTCTGCCTTATCCTTAAGGTGCTATATTTTTCTCAGTGTATTCTTGGTGCCCGGACCTGATGAGGACAATTTTCTTTACCTGTCCTGGTCTCATGCTCATAAAATATTATATATATATATATATATATATATATATATATATATATATATATATATATATATATATATATATATATATTAGTATGACACCGGACAGGAAAAAGATGCCCTCATCAATAAAGGCCCGGGCACGAGAAAGCACCAAGACGAAGGAAAAGAAAAAGGTTAAGGACAAGGCAGAGATGAGGTAATGTTACACAAAGGAAAACGACAGACAGAGAAAACAGTCAATATACAGAGAACCTAGAGATAATGTGGATTAGGCCCTGAGATGACGATAGATCTGCTCTTTGAAGATGATAGGTCATAAGAATTAGGAATGATATATATATATATATATATATATATATATATATATATATATATATATATATATATATATATGTGTGTGTGTGTGTGTGTGTGTTTGAACACAAGGAGAGGCACAACTTAAATTTGTTTTTTCCATTTTTATGTCGCTATTAATCCTCATTCGAATGAGGGTCGACACAGTCAAGTTGGAGCTATTAAGGGAATTAAAGTGATGCCCTTCCTAACACTCTATTTTGGCTCGAACACTAGTTTGTCACTCTATGATGGGCTCGAACAGTAGTTTATCACTCCCTGAGTTGAATGCTCTAACCACTGCACTACCGCTGTCAAGTCTCAGTTATAATTTTTTACTATTTATGTGGTACTCGCAGTAAGAACGTAGTGCGAGAATGCAATCAAGTTCGTTGGATATGTTATACGTTTCATGTCATAAAACTCGAATAAATGAGGCAAAGTAAGGGAACTTTGAATTCCATTATCTGTATTTCCTCCCTAAAAGAGTGAAAGTTTTGCTTTGACTCAGCCATCTTCTTTAGAAGGGGGATTATGCTTTTTTTGCATAGATATAGAGATATGCAAAATTTATTATTAATATAATTCTGTAGAGTATTATGCATTCATAACGGTCACCATGGCAAAGTGGCAACGTTCGCTACTTGAGTCATAGTTAAGTGTCTTTAGCTAAGTACTGTACAGTACCCCATATGTATGGACTGTACAGTACTTTTTTTTACCTAACCGCAACTTTCGAACAAGTCTACTCACGAAAGGACTTCTAGAACCTAACTCGTTCTTATGTTGGGAAATGTCTGTATCAATAGTTGAATATGCACAGAAATGTCATCGTTGAAATAATTTTTTATTAAGGTATACTGTATAATTCAGCTGTTTCAGTTAAACATTTATAACGATACTCTTTTCGTCGTTAACTACTTAATGAATAATGATCCATTTCTGTAACAATACTTGTTTAGCAATTAGTTTCATAAGTAATAATGATCCTTATTTTTAACTATACTTGTTTTCCTATTAATAAGTAAGTTATAGTGATCCACATTTGTAACTATACATGTTTAGTTATTAAGTGTTAATTGCATGAAGAATTAATGTTTATGTTCAGTGTTAAGTTTTCTGAGGCTGTAAATAGTTAATTTAGTTATGTTACTGCTAATGCCCTAATTATTTGATTTGCAATTAACCCCTCCCCCCAATGCAGCCTGGCTTTTGCATTCAAAGAGGCAGCATTTTGTATATACTTGTCAACAACTAATAATTTTGCTCCTTTTTTTTTCCAAAATTAAACTTATTGTTTTTAAGTTCACTCGATAAGTTGCCTCTGCGTAAGCAATATTTTGTGTATTTGTTCTAAATAAGTCGTTGCTCGTCCGGAGCTTATTTCAAACACTTGACTTCAACTTTTTTTTTGGGGGGGAAAGATTGCTTTTAGCGCTTGACTTTGATATATGATTTTTTTTAGGGGAGTAAGATTCCTTTCAGCACTTGACTTTTAAGACTTTTTTTTTGAGCACTTGACTTTTTAAGATATTTAGGAGAAGAAGATTGCTTTGAGCACTTGACTTTTAAAATTTTTTTGGGGAAAGTAAATGGCTTTGAGCACTTGACTATAAAATTTTTAAGGAGATTAAGATTGCTTTGAGTACTTGACTTTTAAAATATTTTTTAGGGGAATAAGATTGAGCACTTGACGTTTAAGATTTTTTAGGGGAATAAGATTGTTCTTAGCTTTAGACGAGGTCAACAAGAAATCATTTTTATTTCAGTTTTTTTTATTGGTGATGTTACTGGGCAATAATTTTTTTTTTTTATATTTTCTTAATTCGTATGTAATTAATAAACACTTCAATTTAGAATTTAAACTTATAGAAGCTGTACAGTAACATACACTCAAGTAGCTATATTTTTCTTTAGTTCAGTGTACCTGCATTTCGTTAGAAATATCAAGAAAATTTTGCACATTTGCTTTATAAAAATGTTATTTGCATGGAGTAATTACTTCCAGTGGCACGTGTAATTTATGTAAGCATTACTGTTTCAAATAGTATTTATATAATTTTTGTAGCTGAATCTAGCTTCTAATATCTTATTAATCGTTGAGAAACGACAGAGTCAGGGGACTGGTGGTTGCTGGGTCGCTTCCTGGGTAGTTATTTGAGTCATACTTTTTGTATCAGAATCTAGCTTCTAAAATATTATTAATCAATGAGAAACGACAGAGTCAGGGAACTGGTAGTTGCTGGATCGCTGACCGGGTAGTTATGTAGTTATTTGAGTCAAGCTCCGGAGGAGTGATGCAGATAATGTTGTTGTTGTGGCTGTATGTGATAAGCTGTGTTTTGTTTGTCGTAGGTGCAGCTAACCAAGCAAATGGTAAAAATGGTGCCGAAGGAGGTATGTGGTGGAACGACCTTAACATCGTTTCACTTGTATTGTTGACTGCAACTAACCACGTAGTTACCAAACTGCTGTTTTTGCCGCTCACTTTCTCAAAACTAATATTACTAACACGCATAATTTGCCATCGCAAGCCTCCTCCTTGCACTGTTATTCGTGTGGCACTATTTTCTGGGTCTCTCTCCCTCTTTCTTGTCTCGTAGATGTGCTGTATTCCGTTTTACTCTCTTCTTTTTACAAGCTTTGTTTTACTTTAATTTTCTCTCAATTTCTTGTTTTTCTTGTAAAAGACCATTTGTGAACTTTATTATATAGAGTAGCTACTATTCATTTAGAAAAAAATGTAAATGGAGAATTTTATGGGTTTATAGGGAAAGGTATTTTTTTTTTTTTTAAATTTATTCAGATAAGTGTACATGGGGACATGTGCACATGGGCACTCCCAGTCATATTGCAGTTGATAACATTACAATCTATGTGGTTATGTATAAATAACATACTAATAGAATTTGCAATTAATTTTAAATATCATAGCAAGTAATTAATAATAAAATATAGTGTAATAATTGAAGAGTACTTGAAGAGTAATCATTGTGACAATATTTTCAATAGCCCTTGGAGAATTTTATGGGTTTATAGGGAAAGATAATGATTCTATAAAATTATTTTCAGTAGACTGACATTCATTGCGAAAATAAACAAGTAATTGTAGAATTTTATAAGTACATAGAGAAGCGTTACGCATTTACAAAGTTATTATGAATCGTTGCTAAAATTCACTTTTAAAAGAAATGAAAAAGATTCCATTAAGATTAGAAATTTTACAAGTGTTTGAAGAATTGTTATTCTTTAATAAGTTTAGTTTTGTTTTTTCGTATGTATCTACAGTGAATATTTCACAGAATTAAATTAAGATTCTGTAAAACAAAGTTTTGGAATTTTAATGGAGCTCTTTCCTTAGAAAACGTGAAGTTGCTTTAAGATGACTAACCCCAGCATTTATATAACCCCATAAATTTTTAAGTTAGGTTAGGGTAGATTTGGTTTAGTTTGGTTAGATAACTTATGTAAATATGAATAACCTTGGAGTACCCCAAGGTAACTATTCTTTACAAGATCTTACATTGTTTTGGCTTGTATATATGTTTCGGTTAGAGAATAAAGTAATGAATATTATTATGTGATTCACTTAGAGCTCTTCTGGAGTGGTTTTCTGATTATTTTTTTCAAACATCATCCCATTTATGACTTAAAGTTGCCTCATATATACTTAATATCATCCCTCTGTCTCAACTAACAGCTAATTGTTTTTTTTGCTGTATTATGTGTCACTCTTAATCCCCATTAACGGGGTGGACACCAGCAAGTTAGCGCTGGGGAAATAAGGCTGGATAACCTTCCTAACGCTTTGCAGTGGGTTCGATTGCGGGTCTGACATTTCCTGAGTTGAATGCTCTAACCACTGCACTACCATGATCCCCTTCTTACATTTAATTACTTTTTAGAACAATTCTGGGAGGGAGGGATTGCCAGCATCCACTCTTCTATCCATTTAAATTTTATGACACTCAGGGAATACATCGATAGAATTATTTCTCTTTCATCACCAGGGTTATACCAGCTCAAAATTTTGGTCGCAGTACTTGACTCGGAAAATGACAAAGCTGTCTTCGAGCACACCAAAGGGTGTTTGGCATTCAACTTGTAATTCCCCAAGTCCAGCTCCACTCTCTCTATATGCACCCCCATTTGATTTGGAATTAATTGTGACGCAAAACGGTGAACAACAACAACGAATTCCAGGAATAGCGTTGTGGAATATTGTTCTTTCACACTACCTTAGCCATGCTGCTTGTGGTATACAAATGAATTCCTGTTAGGATAGCAGACTCTCATAGATTTTATTTTACCATTTTCACATTTTTGAGAAACTGATGTTTTAAGCAGTTTATTATATGATATACAGTACTTTAAAGATCTTGAGGTGGTGATTTGCATACAAGCAAAAACTTCATTGTCTGTTTCCTGCATGCAGCAGGGGAGTGGACACAGACATGTGCAGATGGGGGATTAAGGCTAGATGCCCTTCCCACTGCCCCATGATGGGATTGATCCCATGTTTGTCACTTCCCAACTCATGCACTCTACCACTTTTTTTTTTTACTATGCACATTGCACAACTTGAGCTGGTTTATTTACAGTTTTAAATAAGATTGGTCTCCTGCTTGCCAATTTTTTTTTTCTTTTTTATGTTTTTGCTTGCTTGGTTTGTAACTTAACAGACTATGTAATCACAATAAATATCTCCCAAGAAAATTCCAAAAATTGTTGAGATCCTCTTTTCTTCACATGATATTCTCAACAACTATATCCTTGAATGTAACATCACTATAAAAGAAAAAATATTGGAACCTTCATTCATATGAGGTCTTTGCTTCTGTTAAAATTAAATTGTAGATTTTTTTAAAGAAATACAGGAATATCAATAATTTAGTAAGGTAAACAAAGAACTAAAGAAAATTAGAGTGTGTAAAAGAGAGAAAGTGGAAAACTTAGAAATGAAGAGGTTATCGCTTCTAAGGAAGATTAGCAGAATGAACGAATAGTAGTGTAAGATGTTTTATATTTTTATTTTTTATGACAATAATGTAAATAGGCTATACTAATAAGGAATGAATAAAAGGGTTCCAAAAATATTAAAAAAAAAAAAACAGTATGATTTAAAGATGATATTCTATTATTGTGCACTGCGCTATGCTCCCATACTATCATTTTTCCATTGATTTAGCGGATCGACTTAAGACAGTCAGGTTTTTCTTTCCATTCGTAGCCTTTCTTCATAATGCATATGTTGTAGTCACATGCATTGTGTGAATAGACCATGTACAGTGGTTTCACCTTATTTGCAGATGCCTGAAGTCATGGATAGTAGGAAACTATATACAGTATGTTTTTTCTTATAATACATACCCATGATAATTTCGTGCCTAATTTAGGTACATACAGTAAGTGAATAACAATAATTATGAAATATGATTAGAGCAGTTATTGCAATATTTTATATTAATGTGTTATTATAAACTCGTTACTTCTTGCAAATTACCATTCCTGAAATCATTTTAATAGATTCGGATGATGACTCAGAGAGGATCATATAAAATAACCCTGAAAAGCAATATTATATTGTTTTTTTTTTTATTGAAGAGTGATACATTTGTACTTCTATAATAAATGCAACGAAACTTGTAATGGAATCTGACATATATTGCTTCTATATCTACTTTGTTCCATTATGTGGCCGATATGTCCGCGTGGTAACAAGCTCGACTTTGATTCGTCGGTTCAAGGCCCACCACCGTCTGAGGTTAGGAAGGGCATGCACTTAGGGTAATGGTCAAACTTGCTAAATGCATAGTCCTTCAAACACTGGCACCGTCCATGCCCTTAATAGAAAAGGGATCCCGTGACGTAAATCCAGATTATCGACATAAATCCGGATCATCTACTTCCTTCCCTTAAATTTTAGGTTCTTAGATACTTTTGTTAGGTGATATGTTTGAGCTCTCCTGTTAAAGAAATTTGGGTTCTTGTAATAAAATAGTAACCCCTGGATGCACTAGGATTATGCATATTTACAAGGCAAACCTAATCATTTCTTGGGTTATTTAAATATGCATGGGTACGGGGAGTTTGCTTATTTTATAAGGTCCTAAAATTGTGTGTGAATTGGAGCTTTTTTTCAGTCCATTGCATATTCTTATAAGTGATGACCTGCAAGGGTTGTATTAGTGTTGAGGACAGGTCTTCATATGAATTACTTTAGATCAAGTCAGTACAGTATTTGGTTTTTATATAAATATTTTTATTTTTTTTAGTACCTTCTGCTCTTAAGCACAGTCAGTTTGTTTGTCAACAGAGATATATAAAGAAGCCTTGGTAGCATAGTTGCAAAAATCTGTGAGTTGTGAAAAGACAGACCTATGTTCAATCCTCCCATGGAGTGTTAGGGAGGGTATTCAACCTTAATCCCCCAATTCCAACTTTTCTGTGTCCGCCCCATTTGATTGGAGATTAATAGTGACACAGTGTGGCAAAACAGAACAAATTGACAGTCACAGTATGAAAACAATATGTAAAAATTGATGGAAATCCCATTGTCGTTTGAACTATCATGAGTTCTTTTGTTACTGGCCAAGGATCCACTTTATATGCTTCAGTAATATTATCATATTTTACCAAGGGAAACTTTTTGCCTTTTCATAACTTATAAGAATGATCCAATTTTACGCCACGGACACCCTTTTCTGTTAGGGACTAGGACGTTGCCTTCTTTCGAAGGAATTTGGTTTTGGCCAGTGCGAACATTACCTTAAGTGAATGCTTTTTCTCACCTCAGACTGTGGTGGGTCTCAAACTGACAACCTGACGAATCAAAGTCGCATGCACTATCAACCTGGCCACATCTATTTTGTCCTTATATTAGTTTTCTCTCTTTGATGACATAGTAATGCTGATGTTGCCATTTTTTGTGTCAGTATTGATCCCCATTATGGACATGAATGCAGACAGGTTTGAGCTGGGGAATTGAGGCTGGCTGCCCTTCCTAACGACCCATGGTGGGCTTGATTACGTATGTTTCACGTCTTTGAGTCAGTGCTCAAATCGCTGCTCTGCTGCGGTCCCATTTCTCATTACTCAACGATAGCAGTTAATATTTATATTCTCAATCTCAAACATTATATATTTTTCATAGGATAAGATACTCCTTCGTCACTCCTAGATACCATCGTAAACTTAGCTAGCAAAGCTATATTATTAAATTCTTCGTGTTTTGTTTGCTTGTTAGATTGTTTATCATTAACATTCTGATTGGTGATGTCTCATAATTTTCTTATTCAAGCTATTTGTACCATTTCCTGTATTTGCAAAAGGAGACCTTGGTAGCACAGTGAATAGAGCACTGAATTTACGGAGTGACTGACCCGTGGCTGAGCCTATTGCAGTGTGTTAGGAAGGACATCCAGCCTTAATTCTCCTTCTCCAACCTGTCTGTTTCTACCCCTAGAATGGGGAGTAAGAGTGACACATGAAGCAGCAAATGACAACCATCATATTTGAAAAAGAAATTTAAGAATAAAGCCTTTCAGTTTCCATTGTCTCTGTTAAGGATGTTCTTGTAGGTAATTGGTTTTTAGATTCTTGAACTCTTGCCATACCGATGGAACTAATCAAGTTAATTCGATCTTGTAAAGTATACCCCTAGAACCCCATGTAAAGTTAAATAACCCTGTAAATGGTTAGATTAGGTTACTTTTTATTTACAAGATCTGTTTGTTTTTGTATGTTCTTTAGGAGAATGTAGCTTTATTGCTTTCAACTCAGCATGGCATATTATTGGATTTATTTGTTATTGTCATATTTGTTTGTTCAGTAACTTCAATTTTTTATATTTTGTTTATTTTGTAGTGTTACATATATCATTACACCATACTCTCGTTACATACTTAAGATATAACAGAAACATCTTATTAAGAGAATGTTGACACTAAAGAGCTACAGCACTTAAACTCATCCACACTATTGTGTTTGTTCCAGAAACGCAACGTGCTCCTAATAAGAGGCGAAAGCGGAAAGGATCGCAGTCAGGCCAGAATACGACAACTAACTCCACTGGAACGGGAAAAAAAAGATCTCCGGGACCCAATTTTAGCCTTGCTACACAAGTTTCTGTAAGTATCAAAATCCCATATGTCTGAGTTTTACTAATTCTGAGCCATATCTGCCAGTTTGCTTAACTTGAGAATAAATTTTGGTCGGTTTCCTCCCCTATTAGTATGGGGATTAATGAAGACACCTAAACGCGTAAATATTTGAGAATATTGTTTTGAACTGTAGAAATTAACATTAAACACCAACGATATGACATGTAGCATTTGAAAAATTTAAATTCAATTTGACGTCATTAAAATATGGCTTGGAGTTAGTAAAAAAAAAATCATATATATATATATATATATATATATATATATATATATATATATATATATATATATATATATATATATATATATATATATATATATATATATATATATATATATATATATATATATATGTATAATCTATCATGTTTCCCTTTATTATTCTAAGTATTACTAAGTCTTGTAAAGAAAGAGTAATTCCTGGGTCATCTAGGATCATTCCTATATACAAAGCAAGTTTTTTAAACTTGAAACTGACAATTTTTGAGGTATTTAAATTTACATGGGGTTCTGTGGGTTACTCATCTTTACTAGATTCATGTTATTTTAAGGAGCTTTGATGATATTCTCTTCAATCAAGTCTTATATATATATATATATATATATATATATATATATATATATATATATATATATATATATATATATATATATATATATATATATATATATATATATATATATATATATATATATATATTCTTTACTAGATCCTGTTTATTTTAAGGAAGTTTCTTCAAAATCTTTTATATATTTCTGTATTCATTATTGCTTTTTTTTTCCCTGATCACCAGAGTACATATATTCGGCAGAATGCAGTTGACTTTACCCTATTTCTTGGCTCTTCTTGTCACGAACATAATCAGTATTTATCATTATTCGCTAATGTTGTAATTAGCACCGCTCCAGCTATTAATTCTGAACTTTAGCCTATCTATATTTTCTACTGTTAATTTCTTATCTTTTAGAAAAAAAACTTATTCTGCCGTTGAATGATGCCTTTGCATAAATAAAGGAGAAAAAATAATTATTATTTCACTACATTGCAGAGTTAATACCATATAGCAATATAAATACAGTTGTCCCTCATCTTACGTAATATTCAGTAGAACAGTTTTGAACATACGCAAACACTGCCCTGTTTTTACGTAAACTTAACTTGTATTAGGTAAAGTTTAAGCTCAGCGCAGTAATCTAGGCCTAATTTAAAGTATAAAAGATATTGGAAATGCATTTCAGTATATACCAAATATGGACATTTATGTATGGGTCTTGAACATAGGCAGTGTTTGACGTACATGGGGAATGGTGGAGCCAGTTGAGTGTGTAAGATAAAGGACAGCTGTATAGATACGTATTTTCACATCGGATTCAATAGTCTTAGCATTATTTGATAAGTTGCTTAGCATTTGGCTCTTTTAAATATTTATCAGTTTTAACCAATGTTTTGGTGAAGATGTAATTGTAAATTTGGTATGTTTAATCACCTACTTATATTATTATCATTGTTATTATTTATTATTATTATTATTTTTATTATTATTTAGTTCTATACCAAATATGCATTTTCAAAAACGACAGTACAGTAATTTGACTCCCATTATTATTGTTGTTATTATTATAATTATTATTATTAGTATGTTTTATTATATACCAAATACTTTGCATTTCAAATCAACAGTACATTTATTACTCCCATTATTATTATTATTATTATTATTATTATTATTATTATTATTATTATTATTATTGTTATAATTATTTTCGGGTTTAGAGAATAACTCTAAACTCTAAATTCCTCCTCTCGAGCAATTTCCTCTCTCTCTCTCCCGTTGTGTTTGTATGCACCATAGTCTTCACGTTACATAGATTCCAATATATATTCTATATATTCTAGTGGAAAAATTCAGTATATTATTATTCTTATTTGTGAATTCCTTTTCTATTCATCAGATTCTATTTGGAAAATATTATGTTTTATATCTTATCCAGTTATTTTTTTTTTTTATATTTAGTAGTGATTTACTTCCTCTTTTAAGAATTGCTTTTGACAGGCTTATGGGAGAAAGGCCAAGAAAGTATTTGAGAGAGAGTGAGTGTGAAAGGTGGGCCATAATGCCTAATTTGGCTTAAAAGTGACATAATAGTTACTGGGTACTGTGAATATGAATAATATCCCCACAACATTAAATGACCACTTAAATTTTTAGGTCTGGCTAGGCATTAATTTAATCCAACCTACCCTAACATAATTTACAGGGTTATTTAATGTCCCATGGGATACTCCGTTACAAATCCAAATTACCTTAGCAAAATATCTCTGAATAACGCCATGCTCCTTACGATGTAGTTAGGTCACACGGGGATGCCTGAAACCAAGTTTTGGTGTGTTTGGAGTCATGTACATATCCTAGTTCACCTTTTACAATGTGAGTTTCCATGAGTACAATGAGAAAAGATTATATTGACTTTAATATGCTCTCTGTTATTAGTAGTCGCCGTGGCTCAGTCGGTAGCGTCTCCGACTCTGAGGCGTCAGGTCGAGGGTTCGCGCCCCGCCACGGTCTGAGGTTAGCAAAGGCATGCACTCAGCGTAAGGATTACATCTGCCAAAACAAGTCCTTCGCAAGAAGGCAACCGTCCTAGCCCTTGGTTGATAAGGGAGTCCGTGACGTAAAACCGGAAACCGGAAAATATGCTCTCTGTTATTTGTGTTTCTTTGTTCTTTCTATGAGTTCCTTGCCCACTTACCCTATGGTGATCCAAGTCAGGTGGTGGGGGCCAGTTGTAGCAGCCTCTTGTCCCTAAGGAACTAAGGGGAGTGATTGGGTTATGTTGGTTTTTGGTGAATGTGTGTACTTTGACTCTGTCATTCCCCTTACAAGGTGGATTGTAGAAATTGTATTTGACTATGTGTTTCTTCTGTTTTTGTCATCCTGCTAACTACAAAGAAAGGCACTAAAATATAAAACAATATGTTATGGCACCTTTGTCCTATAGGTTTACAGATGTACCCTTGGTTTGTCCTAAAGGTGTAGAATTGTACCCTTGGTTTGACCTAAAAGTGTACAGGTGTATCCTCGGTTTTTCCTAAATGTTTACAAATGTACCCTTGGTTTGTCCTAAAGGTTTACTGGTGTACATTTGGTTTGCGTCTTTAATGATTTTATGATCTACATGGGTCATTAATCCCCATTATGGGTGTGGACACAGTTTGGAGCTGTGTAAGTAAGGCTGGATGCCCTTCCTAACACCCCACGATGTGCTCGAACACAGGTCTGTCACCTCGGGAGTTGAGTCGTCTAGCCACTGCACTACCACATTCCCCATAATTTTTCAGAATCCTTACGAGCCTGTTTTTAACTCTGCTATCATTTATGCTTCCATCTTTGTATGAAACACATTCCAGGATTTCCAGGAATAGCATTTGCATATGTTTCCTACCAATTCCAGCCGTCTGTAGAATAATAAAAACACAGCAAACAAAGATAATTAGATATACAACACAGTATAGTATAGAACCACACCTTTTTTTTTTTTTTTTTTTTTTTTTTTTTTTTTTTTTTTTTTTTTTTTTTTTTTTTGCAAGTTCCTCTTCAAATTGGGGTGGACCCAGACATGGAGCTGGGTATTGAGGCTAGACGTTCTACCCAACACCCCGCAGCAAGATTAAATCTGCGATATTCGCTTCCCTACATGTGCACACTCTTGTGTTATTGTTAGCAACGATATTTTCTTTTCATCCAAAACATGTCTTTCAAAATAATATTAACAATAAGGACTCGGAAAGTACCAAAACTTGTATTTTAAGCACTTCAAATTCCTTTTTATTATAGTTACCCTCAACAAAATACCAAATTTTTTACGGTATGACAGAACGCATTTTCGTTATTTAATCTCCTAAATGTTAGACTCTCATCACTTTAATGCAACATTTTATATGTGACAATTAGTCCCTTTTCCAATGGGGATGGACACAGACACATTGGACCTGGGAGATTAAGGCTGGATGCCTTTCCATGCATCCTCATTGTAGAATCGAACACCCGGTAGTCACTACTTGACTCACGCATTCTACCTCTTGAGCTACCACAGGCCACGACACTCAAAAAACAAATTTCCTCATCTATGTAGGCTTTTCAACCTGTCAGTGGGACCAATCCGCCAAATAATCATGAGAAAGTGTGGCTGGAGATTTAAGACCACAACACTCAACATATGGATGAAAATAAGTGCTCCATATGTAGTCTTTGAGAAATATTTTACAATTTTATTTAGTTATTGCAATAGTGCTGTAGCAGAGAAAACCATTACTACGATCACAGCAACAGTATGGAAATTTCCTTGGGTAAATATATGATTTCTTGCCATGCTCATCACGTAATCTTTACAAATCTTTCCGCGAGAGTGTATAAAAGTCCCTCTTTATTTAACCCATTTGTAATGGAAGGTGTCTCCTTGTGGCATCCATGGCCGAGCTGGTAGCGTGCATATCTTTGATTCGTCAGGTCTTTGGTTCGAAACTCACCTTGATCTGAGGTTAGAAAGAGCATTCACCCTGGGTAATGGTCACACTTGCCAAAACCAAAGTCCTTCAAAAGAAGGCACCGTCCTAATCCTTAACAGAAAAGGGAATCCGTAACATATAACCAGATGAATTGAAAGTGTCTAATTGTATCAGAATCTTTTAGCTCCATTATCTGATTGTTTTGGTATTTCTTTGACATTGGATATACTGTACCAGGGTAGTAAGGTGTGAGGGAGTATGGATTGCCATGTGAATTACCCAGAAATACGCAATGCAGTGCTTGAAGAATGAAAGGAAAAGTGGTCTGTAGAGTATGTGTGTATTAATCTGTCTTATATACAGTATATACAAAATCTATAATCCTTTTATAAGAGGAGGTGGCAGAGTCAAAGCAATAAACTTTATTCCTAGTGGGAGGAAAATATAAAGGAGGGAATTCCCAGTCCTTTCCCTCCGCCCCACGTAACCAAATTTTTACCGCATGCAAGGGAAATCAGAGGAGGGGAGGAGGTATTCTCGCCACTCCATAGGAGGAAAGTGTTTAATATGGATATATAAAAAAAACATGGATTTTTTTTTTTTTCAATTCAGATACCCTTTTCAGTAATTAAGATGGGCATTGAGGCTATTTAAGTTTCTTGTAATTTTCCTTTGAGTATCTTGTTAGTAATTGTTAGTAACTAGCTAGTACTAGTTTGCTATTTAGGCCAGTAAGAGATGTCCTTCTTTTGTACATCCCAGTGCTGTAGAATTTTATATAGTAGTGATTAAAAAGAAAGAGTCATCACCCACCCGCATAGTTTCCAAATTGCTTAGTTGCCAAATTGATTAGTTGCCATTTGCTTGAAGCTTTTTTGTATGTGGTTCACGGGGAACGTGGCAATCGCTGATTGCTCTTTTTTGTTTTTGTAGATTGAGTCCGTGGATTTTAGCAAGATCCCTGGTCCTTCTGCCTAGCCAGCTGTGCCCCCCCGTAGGTGGGTTTGTTGTGGAACATGTTGGTTAGGTTAGTGACAAATTACCAAGACTTTTTGCACAATACGAATTCAGTACCTCACTCATTTTATTTTGTTTTTAATTTTTATAATTTGAGCTGCTCTTTAAGCTCTTATTATAAAGTGACCTTTAATTATTTATATCATTATTAATATTATTTTGATAAAAAAAAAATATGCTGGCACAATGTTCTGTTGTTTTGCTATTTAATAACACTGTTAGGTTAAAATTGGCTGACGTTTTCTTTAGTTCAGTATATTTAGCTTTTTTCTGAATATTGTTCACCCTGGAAACCCATTATTGTTTTTTTTAATCCCCACAAGGAATTTAGCATGTATCCCCAGCTTCACTCCATCTGTGTCCACTCCCAAATGGGGATTTAATCGTGACACGTAAAACTTAAAAGAATATTGCAGCTAGCATGTTTAATTGGTATTTTACGAGCCTTATGATTATGTGAACAGCTTAAACCTTATTAGTTAATTATTGCTTTTGTTATAAAGCAAATGATTCCTCTACCAATTTAAAAAGGTTATAGATTGTTGAAAGTTTTATAAGTGGGTGTTTAGGTCCTGGCTATATGGTAGATATAGCATCTGGCTCTAGTGCTATTACTGTTCCTTGCCTCTGCCTTTCATGCGAGACCTTTTAACCTTTTAATAACTTTTAA
This sequence comes from Halocaridina rubra, assembly GCA_037179515.1. Lineage (NCBI taxonomy): Eukaryota > Metazoa > Arthropoda > Malacostraca > Decapoda > Atyidae > Halocaridina > Halocaridina rubra. The sequence goes on along the minus strand of JAXCGZ010015506.1, from coordinate 27,583 downwards.
GAGCCTCAGTTCTTATCATGAGTCCTTACTTTTTGCATGAAAGAAAAAACTTTTATTGCCCAATCAGTTGAGTTTTACAATGTTTAAAAAGTGTGGGAATGAATGATTGCATAGTTAAATCTATAATGGGATTTGTGGCAATTGTATATGTTGGTATGCCAGTATATATGTATGTATGTATAATCATATGTATAAGCAAATGACAAATTTGTTACTTACAGATACATGAAGGACCAAGTCAGCCAATATTTAGATACAGTAGATGTGAAAGTTGTGTAGAATTAGCTTGATATTTAATTCAAATTGAAAATATTTAATAATTTTCATTTAACAAAGTACAAGAATTATGCTGATGCAGTTTTCACAATAGGATTCAGTTAAATTTGATTGCAATCCCCCTTGTAATGGGGGGTTGCCGAGCCAAATCACACATTCTGCAGAAGCTAATATACCTCAGTCACTTCTATTGGCTCCTTGGGGGTAAAGGGCTTTCACAGTTCATCCCACTACCCAGGGTCATTCACAGGGTTAGTGGACAAAGATTTCTGGCATGAAACATAATCCTGCTTGGTGGCCGCAGTAGAGCAATTAGGAATTTAGCAAATTTATTCCCTAATGGGAGTGTCTAGAAATAATTTATTATCACATTTTACTTTCATTACTCTATAACGGCTACATATAACGAATGAGGTGAGGGCTTGTGGTGTGACAGAGGAGGACGCTAGGGATAGGGTGATATGAAGAAAATTTATTTGCTGGGGCAACCCTTGACAGGCAAAGCCCTAAAATTTGATGATGACCTTTAGGTAAAATATCAGAATTAAAATGTAAACGACCTTTAGACTACTTCATACCTGTATTGGAGAAGCTTCCGTGGTAATTTTTTTTTCTCATTACACATTTTGTGTCACGCAGATTCTTTTTCTTACATTCTTTCATGCCATCTGGATGCATAGAAAAAATAACATGAAAAACACCAATAATATCCTTTATAATCCTTTCCCTACATGAAGTACTAAGTGCCATTATAACATGGTTTTCAGCTAAGAAAATTACATACTATACATAACCAGTACAGAAAGTATGTACAGTTGTACTGTACTCATGGAGTCTAGTGATTAAGTTTTTTTTTTGTATGTACATACTGGGTATGCTTGGTGTGGTTGTCTTAAAATAAGTCTTGTTAACCTTTATGATCAATTAGGAACTTTTGAAGTCCTGGAACAAAACGTTGTCTCACTTGTAAATGCCATCTGTTGTATCGCAGTATGCCGGCATTGGCAGCGTTAGGTTATTTCCTAAGTATTTCTGATTTATTTAAATATTTTTCATATTCATCACATGTGATTCATTGGAATCTCCTTCGCGTGCAACAGCTATCATCCACCAGTAGTTTGCTAGGCCCATCCTGGCTTCTTTTGATCTGCATCTCCTTATTCTATATATTTGAAGCAGCCCACAACAGAGGGCTTCCGCCTTCCTCCATCCACTTCAGCACACACTGCTTTAACTTATAAGTCGGCTTTCTTCCAGTACCTCAACCCCACCTCACCTCTACATTTCTTTCTCTTATCTTTTCTTGATTTGTCTGTCAAGCGCATTTTATCTCTACCTATCATCCAATATACTGTACATCGCTCCTTCATATGACCTTCTTTCCCTTTATTAGTACTTACCTAATTCTCATCACATAGATATGAACTTACCTAGAGATTAACTCTATTCCTCTACTTAGTAGCTCACCTCCACATTCACTCCCCCATTCACCTACACACGATCCCAGATTCCTAAATTCTTGCCACTGTGAAGATTCCATCAATGTCACATAACGTATTTACTCTTAGCACCCATGTCTTTAATGAGAGAAACTGTAAAAGAATGTGTGATGATGCTCAACACGTTTACTTGATGAGTCCACTCTTCTCTTTTTTGCAGGATGTGATGGTTGTTGGAGAGCCTTCTCTGATGGGGGGTGAATTCGGCGACGAAGACGAGCGATTGATAACGCGGCTAGAAAATACACAGTATGACACAACTTCAGTAGATGATACTGGCAGCGGTGGGCCTCAGGGAGCCGGACCGGGTGGCCCAGGACCTACGGGCCCAACCCCTTTCAACAACTCTCCGATGACTACTGGTCCAGGGGGACCTTGGCCAGACCCATCTCGGCAACCTCCAGATGCTGACAAAAAATCGCCTGCAATAAGCCAGTAACAAAATAGAAAACTTTTACACATGTATTTTGCAGTAGCTGGCATAATTAAATGAGAATGTAAAGAGTTTATCTTCAGAGAGCTGCTGTTATAATTTTGATGAGTGCAGGTGACGGAGGACTCGGTGAAATCAAGAAAAATCATAGAATTACTTCCATAATTTTTATTGTAATACGAAGTGATATTTAGAGAAGATTGATAACTATGAGAGTTGGTATTAGGTTAATCAGTATCATCGTCACACAATAAGTGTAAAATACTTGAGTTTCCCCTCCTCCTCCTCCTCTTTCAAATGGTACCTGTTTTAATATCTCATGAAGGTATTTTAGTTAATTTAATGTTTTTTAATATGAAAATTTCTCTGAATTGACATAACATAGATAGGGACCAAAAATTTGGTCAAAGAATTTTGAAAAAACGGCTACATTACGTTCAACCCATCTTCCAGAGAAAAATAGTTTAGGGACAAACATTTTTAACTACGAAAAATCGTATACATTGCAAATGCGGTAAATATATACACAAGAAATGGTGGCTGTTCCTTTATAGTGTGTGATGATTCCGTAACACTACCAGTGTTTATACCTAGTGTGGAAGGGAAAGTGTTTGGCAGAGATGCGAGTGTTTTTTTTTTAGCAAGTTTTAAATATTTTTTTTTTACAGACAGTACAGTATATATACATTATATTTCAATAGAATTTTAAGTTTGTTATGACGGTTCACAGCCTTCACTAGCAATATTCTTTCGGTAACGGTGTCGAGGCAAAGGATTTTGCATTTACGTATTCGTGGTATTTTGGATTTGCTCCCATCGGTCAAGATATGCTGTTTTGGATATTCCGAGATATATTACCCACGATTCAAGTTTGACCTCAGCAACATCCCACAAATAAGCTGAGTTCGTTGTATGTAACTCATTATATGAATGATTTTCACTTCATGGATATTAGTAGAACTATTTGGAGGGTTTTTTCACAGATGATCGAAGAACGATTTGCGATCAAATATTTTTCAAATTTTTAAAAGCAAAACAACTCTGACTTATTTATAGGGTGTTCTTTGAGAAAATTATGGTGTTGCACTGTTAAGTATTACTTTAAAAAATTATTACCCAAAGTATTTGTTAATCTAGCTCGGAATTTGAAGTGTTTCTCACTTATTCATTAATTTATAATGGAAATAACTTGGCAAATGTTGTATTTTATTTTATTTATATTAGTTCTGAAGTTATCAGATTTGTTTTATATAATTTTGCTTTTTTTATTCTTTTATATTAGTCCAATTCATTAATGTATATTTAATTATTTTCCAGAAACATATGACATTAATAAACAAACGTGTAGCATTCGCAAATTTTGCAGCATTTTTCTTGAGTCTCATAAGTATCGAGAATCGTTGACAAATCATAGTGGCGTCATCAACGGCAGGTATATTACCATTTGAGACATTCTGTTTTTTTCTATATACCTGAACCATTTTTCCCCTTATAAGGGGAGTGGCTGAGTCAAGGCAAAATATTCTGACTCTTTGGGAAGAGACATAGAAATTGTATATCTGTTCAGTTAATCTCAGAAAACTTTCATCTCCTTTTATTCTCTCTGTTGAATTCAGAACCAACTATGAATGTGCAAAAGGCTGTAAATTTTTCCTGTTTTCCTCTCTTTGAGTTCCATGACATGTAAAAATGTGGAAGGGAGTTAATTATTATGAATATTTCATATTCATCAACATGTATATATATTTACAAGGATTTATTTTAGCGAGACTGTATTTACACACTTGGTTAATACGCTTTAATTGACCGCTGATTGTCTCTTTGTAACATTCCATTTCCCCCACCTTTTTTAAATGATTTCTATCCTCCCTCCAACTATCGAGCACGACTTTTCTTAATTTTTCCATAAATCGACATACATAGGATAATGACTTTTCATCTTCCACCAAAAGAGAGTATATGACTCTTCTTCCCTCTCTCCTTGAAATCGACATACAGTACTTCATCCTACAAGTATTGAACACGTAATTTCCCCATCTTCCCGCGACTGAACATATGACTTTTCCCTATCACATCCCCAGATGAGGAATTACAGCATTTTTCTGTAATTTCCAAGAATCTCATTATTTCATATCAAGAGTATGTGGGTTGCAAATGTTTCTTGTATGACAATTTCCCCCAATGAAGTAAGATCCTGGAAGGGGAAAATTTATACGAAATTTGTCATACGTGATCCATTTTTACATTTGAGTTCTTTATTGAAATTGTATTATTTTCGAATTAATGTAGATATTGTATTTTTAATTTCCAAAAGGATTTGCCCTTTTGTTTCAACTTGCAGAAAGTCCTTAAAGGAAATGTAAAATTTAATGAGATTTGTCATACATAATTCATTTTTCATTTGAGTTCTGTAACATAATCGTAACAGTTCCTTAAATGACGTAATCATTAATTTATAATCTCCAAATGTATCAACTTTATCATTCCGCTCGGTTTTTATATACACTACAGTATTTGCTTTTCATAAAGGTGTGACGTTTCGTTGGAATACCTGCGCAATCCCCATTTTTCTTTCCTCTCCACTCACGCACACACACACACACACACACCCACATCTCTCCTAATCCTGTATTTAACTCTTTCATGTAAAGTGTACAAATCTTTGTTTGGATGTGTTGGTCGCAGAGATTTTCCACAAGGAAACTACATTTCTTGTCTTTTAGAGTGAGTGATAATAAATATTTTTAATCTATAACTTTTTTTTCTATCCTCTTTTTTTGAGCATTTCCTACATTACTGCGATTGTAAAGGGCTGTAGTTGATATATTTCTCTATTTTCAGTTTCAGAAATTTTTGAGAAATATGATACCATAGGACAAAATTGAACAAAATACATGTCTAATCGCAAGAGGAGAAACAACTACATATGCCTTCAGGCTTAAAAAGTCAATTTGTAAGCAGCAATTTACAGGGTATATTTTACCATGGGTCCCATACTACTGTTTGACAATTACTAATGGACTTTGAAGTTAAAATACAGGTAAGAGTATAAATTGAAATGGTTCCAAAATGGGAAAAATGAAGGGATGATTGTGAGAACAGGGTATATCCAATGAATAGAGCAAAATGTCCAGAAAGGATTCCTATTAAAAATTAGAGAAGGAGAATTATGAGGAATATTAACCACGTGAGGTAAGGTGTGGTATCGTACCTTGAAATAGCATAATTGTGTATCAACATGCCTTTGCCAATAAAATGGTGCACTGGATAAGCTATGGTTGTGAATCTTTATATATGAGGACCATGGAATATCGGTGCTAGAATGAGCAAGATGGAGAGTGTTGAGCCTCACAAACGCATATGTGATCTCTCTATGAGGTGTTCAATTGGACATCCAGCCTTAGTTCTCCAGCTCCAACCTGTCTATATCAACCCCTATTATTTATATATATATATATATATATATATATATATATATATATATATATATATATATATATATATATATATATATATATATATCTTCTTTGTCTACATCTTTTCCCACTTTTATGTAATCCCACCAAAAAGCACACACATTCAAAAGGCACCTGTGAATCCATGTGATTACCTAATTGTGTTTACGGGAAAGAGCCCAAAGCTCGTATCTTCCCGTCTCCTGATCGGTTCCATTTTATACTTAGCGATACTTATCATACCTGTCCTTAAAACTATGGATTGAGATAGCATTAACTACCTCCTCGCTTAGCCAATTCCAATTATCAACTACTCTTACACTGAAAAAGTATTTCCTTACATCCTGCAAAGAAGTTTTCTTACGAAGCTTCAAACTATGACCTCTAGTTCTAGAGCCAGCCATATCAAAATATCGATCCCTATCCACTATCATAACCATGAAGGAATTTAAAGACTGTCACCATATCCCCCCTCACTCTTCTAGCTTCGAGTGATGGTAAGTCTAATTCCCTCAGCCTCGCATCATAACTGAGATTGCGTATTTCTGGCATCAGTTTCGTGGCATGTCTTTGAACTTTTTCAAGCTTAGCTATGTGCTTTTTCAAGTGCGGATTCCAAAAGGGGGCTGCATATTTGAGTTTTGGCCTCATATAGGTTACATAAATATTTCTGAACATTTCCTTGTCCATGTGCCTGAAGGCTACCCTTACATTTGATAAAAATGCATATGCTGCCCTTACTATGCCATTTATATGTATTTCTGGAGACAAATCTGCCAGTATGTTTACTCCTAGATCTCTCTCATTTTCTGTCTCTTGAAGTTGTACTCCAGCCACCGAGTAGTCAAGCTTGGGCTTTCTTGCACTTGTACCCATTCTCATTACCTTACATTTTGAAGTATTGAATTTCATTAGCCACTTTTCTGACCACTCATGCAGATTATTTAGATCCTCCTGAAGTTCTCTACCATTGTTCTCGTTTTTTACTTTCTTCACAATCTTTGCATCATCTGCAAACATATTCATGAATGAATTTACAGACTCTGGTAGGTCATTTACATATACAAGGAACAAAAGTGGCCCTAAAACTGAACCCTGTGGAACTCCACTACTAACTCTTCTCCATTCAGACACTGAGTGTCTTACTCTAACCCTCTGTTCCCTTCCTTCTAAGTAAGTTTTTATCCATTCCAAAACATTTCCACCTATTCTAGCCATTGATTGCAGCTTCCTAATAAGTCTCACATGTGGAACAGTGTCAAACGCTTTCTGGAAGTCTAGGAATATGCAATCTGCCCAGCCCTCTCTTTCCTGTAAGATTTGGCTTACCTCATCATAAAATTCTAATAAGTTTGTTACTGTTGATCTACCTTCTCTGAAGCCATGTTGCCTCACTGACAAAAAGTTGAAGGATTCCAAGTGAAGAGAGATATGTTTCCTTAGTAGTTTCTCCATAACTTTGCAAATTATGCTGGTCAAGGAAACTGGTCTATAGTTCAGAGCCGTACCCCTCCTTCCCTTTTTGAAGATAGGTATCACATTTGCTTGTTTACAGCATCTTGGAATCTCCCCCGACTCCAGTGACTCCTTAAATATGATACTTAGTGCCACTGATATTGTGTTTGCGCATTTTTTAAGCACATGAGGGGATATGTCATCAGGACCTGTAGCTTTATGAACATCTAAATCCATCAGCGCTTTGCATACCTCTGTGGCTGTAAGGTTGATGTTCTCTAATACCGGTCCTTGAGCTTCTATCACTGCAATCTGAGGGGGTGGGGTATTTTCTACTGTAAATACTGACTGAAACTCCTTGTTCAATTCTTTGCAGATCTCTTCATCCATCTCAGTGATGCTTCCATCCGCTCTCTTTAGCCTTAAAACCTGTTCTTTTACCTTCAGTTTTCCTCTGATAAAGCTGTGGAAAAGCTTGGGATTTTCTTTAGCCTTCCTGGTGATGTCCCTCTCATAGTCTCTCTCTGCCTCTCTCCTTTTACTTAGGTAGTCATTTCTTGCTCTTTTGTAGGTTTGCCAGGCATTTGTGTTTTTTCTCCTCCTATACCTTTTCCAGCATTTGTCTCTCCACTCCATAGCTCTTTTACACCCATTATCGAACCATTTCTCACTGGCATGAATTACACCTACTTTGGTGATTGTGTGTGTGTGTGTTTGTGCAAAAGCAAGCCACGAATGTGGTAGGGAAAAGAAAGTAAAATGAGCATAGATATTTAGCTGTGTGTGTCCAATTCTTAGCTCCAGCAGTTAATTGAGACATTTCTTTCTTTTCTCATATCTTCGGTGGATTCTGGCTAAGGGCAAGATTGTGTCAATATTTTATATATATTTGCCTCGATGGGAGATGTTTCTCTCTCTACCCTCTTCAACCCGGATATCTAAAGCATAGTGTGCCATCAAGACTTGTGTAAATTTTGCAGTCATCTCTAATGTCCCTTCTTTGCAATATATAATATATATATATATATATATATATATATATATATATATATATATATATATATATATATATATATATATATATATATATATATATATATATATATATATATATATATATATATATATATATAATATGCACACACACGCCTTTCCTAATTCTTCTCTGTGGACTAGCTTGCGAGTCTGTCACCTCCTGAGTTGAGTACTCTTTGGTTATTGGAATTTAAAGGATAACATTTATTAGGACTTACTTGGGAGAAGTTTCAGTGGGTAATTTATTTAGATGTGTGATGACATTGGTGGATGTGTCTCATTCCTTTTATTTTTTAATAAATGGGAGAAGGTAGTTGTAGCCTTTACTTGGCTGTCACCATCAACAAAGCAAGCTAAGAGCTTGTGCATTTACATTTTGTGTCACTATTAATTCTCATTATGAGGGTGGACACAGACAGTGTGTGCCAGAGTCCCTAGATAAGCTAAAAGAGTACACCATTAAATATGTGGGGTCACTGGTGAAAAAGTTGCTACTACAAGTAATCTTATCATTTGAGGATAAGAGGAGAGTAATGCTAACCCTCATTTGGGAGCTTCTTTCAGTTAATTAGTGCCTACACTGTTAAAAGTCCAAAGTAAAGTCTTTCTCATTGTCATGCATTGATAAAGGTGAAAACTCGCATTGATATAAAAACATGGTGCTATTTTACCGTGCAGTCTACAGCACTATATGTAGTCTTTAGTACCCTAACCTAACTTAACAAGGTGAGGTTAGATTAGTATGGTTAGGATATGTTGGGTACAGTAAAATCCTGACCTAACCAAGCTAGCATAACATATTTAGCTTAGGTTTGGGTACAACAGACTACACAATGAGGCAAGTAGCACTATATAAGCCATGGGTTACATTGCACTTAGCAAATATGTAAAAGGTGTAACCCCTTACAGTGTCGTGATTTGACACAGTGGCATCCTGAATATGATGCCATCGGCATCCTATTGGCACTACCAGTACAAAAAACTTTAACCTCTGATATATCAATGTAAGGCTGCATGAAAAGCCATATATGTAATAGTAATCATATATTTTCGGAGCCAATATCATATTCATAATTACATATTAAAAATGGTGTAAAACTAATTTGGTGGAATGCTTCATATTGATTGCATCAAAGAATTTTCACTTTTATTACTGTAGCCCAGCATTCGACTTTTGAAATGAAAACTCACAATTGAGCCCACCACAAGGTAGTAAAAACCTTTATTTCCATTATACAATGGGTAGTCGTCAGCCGGGGCAAGCCCCAACCCCCCACTGTGGTTCCCAGCCACAGCAGTAACCTGCCAGTAAACAATTTAAACTCTCGGTCTTGGACGGGAACTGATCTCTCGACTCATTAATGCGAAACCAGCGCGTTACCACTGTACTAGCCAGAAGTAGGAGAGGCATACAGTTGTGATCCCCCAGAACCAACATGATTGTGTCAACCACCATTTGAATGGGGACTAATTGTGACATGTAAAACAGTGCATTACAACTGATTCAACAAAGATTTAAAAATCATGAATATAAATGTCATTAGTGTAAACAGAAAATTTCCACAGTATGGTAAGAAGAATAAAAAATATAGGACATAGAATTAAATGAGATGGAACACTAATAGACCACATCCACACAATGGTGTGTAAATATGGGCTCTAAAATGAAGTGATGTTACATTATGTATATTAAACAACTGATTAATCCCCTAATGAACATTGGAAGCTTCCACATAAATGAATGTAAATACAGTATTAGCATATCACAAAGAATCAGTGAATTTTTATTTCCGTGGCGAAGCGGTAGCACTCGCAACTTTGGGTAGTCAGGTCGAGGATTCGCGGCTCTCCATGGTGCGAGGTTAGAATGGGTATTCACTCAGGGTAGCAATCACATCTGCCAATATCGAAGTCATTCACAAGAAGGCACTGTCCTAGCTCTTAGTAGAAAAGGGAATCTGTCAATCTAGGTAAAGATGTAAACATGCTACACATATCAGTGACCTTTGGGTTCAGCAGTAACGGAGTGGTTAGAGCGATCAGGTAATGACAAACCTGTGTTCTAGCATTATGAAGGGCAATCAGCTTTAATCCCTCTAATAGCTCCAAGTTGTCCGTGTCAACCCTCATGTGAATGGGGATTAACAGTGACAGAAAATAGTGTATTACCTAAAAAAAAAAAAAAATTAGCATATATTAGTATACCAGAGGCCTTTTCCTATCACAATCAAAGAAAAACCATATAAAAGTAACAACATGCATTTATAATGGCAGTAATTTCCGAATCTAAGTACAGTACACACAATCACCAAAAGTTAATTTAACTTAATCACTCCTCTAAGCTCCTTGGAGATAAAGTAGCAGCAGGAAAACTAATTTTGCACATGTCTCAATCACTCTTCTAAGCTCCTTGGAGATAAAGTATCAGAAGGAAAACTAATTTTGCACATATCTCAATCACTCCTCTAAGCTCCTTGAAGATAAAGTAGCAGATGGAAAACTAATTTTGCATATATCCCAATCACTCCTCTAAGCTCCTTGAAGATAAAGTAGCGGAAGGAAAACTAATTTTGCTCATATCTCAATCACTCCTCTAAGCTCCTTGAAGATAAAGTAGCAGAAGGAAAACTAATTTTGCACATATCTCAATCACTCTTCTAAGCTCCTTGAAGATAAAGTAGCAGATGGAAAACTAATTTTGCACATATCTCAATCACTCCTCTAAGCTCCTTGAAGATAAAGTAGCAGAAGGAAAACTAATTTTGCACATATCTCAATCACTCCTCTAAGCTCCTTAGAGATAAAGTAGCAGAAGAAAAACTAATTTTGAACACAACCACTGTATAAATTTTAACATATTTATTAGTTTTCATGGATAAATGAGCATTAGAAAGAAGTACTGTATGCAAATTACTTCTGAAAGTCATTAATTAAAAAGTGAATGAATTTCTTTATGGAGAAAATTATACAATTTCCTAAAAGAAATATTGATAATCATCAAATTCGCACAGTATATATATATATATATATATATATATATATATATATATATATATATATATATATATATATATATATATATATATATATATATATATATATATATATATATATATATATATATATATATATATATATATATATATATATATATATATATTTCTATTCCATTTCTATCCAAACTTAGTTCATAATAATTGTTTTATTTGTGATAAAAGTAATTAAATAGTGTGTTTTATTCTTGCTCATAACCCACCTCACGGCAGAAGAACCTTGCCCACACACCTTGTGGATGACCCAAGCAGTGTTGTGGGGGGAAATTGTGGTGACCTCCCTCATCTCAGGGGTGAATTTACTTATGGTGTTTATGTACTTTGACTCGGCCACCAACCCCCCATACAAGGGGGACTAAGGCCACTGTAAGATGAATTCACCGGTGTTCACACGGGGACACCGAATTCCCCATCTTCAGTCTGTCTGTGTCCATCTCCATAATAGGGTAAACAGTGATAAATGAAAATATAATTTATACAAGCTAATTATACCGGTTTGAATATAAAAAAAAATACATTAGAGGAAAAAAAAAGAGAAAAATAGTCTTTGGTTTTTAAAAGTGTTATCCAGCCTGAATTCCCCAGCTCGAAATTGTCTGAACAGTTATACATAATATAAAATAAAAGTAATTTTTGCAAGCTGAATAAACTGGAATAAAGCTTTAAAATAAATTACATTCGGGAAAATAAAGAAAAAGTATAAATCTTTGTTTTTTTAAAATAATATTCAGCACGAATTCCCCAGCTCCAAACTGTCTGTTCCCACCCCTGTAATAGGAATAAACAGTGACGCATAAAACAAAAATAAATACATTATACAAGCTGAATAAACTGGGATAAACTTTAAAACAAATTACATTCGTGGGGCAAAAAATAAGAAAATATGTCTTTGGTTTTTAAGATTGGCGCCATTGATATCTGCTGAGGTCACGTGGCCCGATGATGGCTGTATGTGTGTACAGTGGGAGAACTTCGGAGGTCCTGCGGAAAACCTTCATTTTAATCCTAAATATCATGTAACAGACGCCTTTAAGGTCCAGGTACGCATACGTCACGACTTTGTTAACACTTGTTGTATCACCTGGTGATAATTATGTTAAAGGTACGCTTAAAATTACCTTTTAAAGGAAAGGTGAACGAAAATTGCTCCTTGGCGAGAGTTCTGTATAGATGGGGGTGAGGACGAGACAGCCATTGGCGACGGGGCCCTGCCGTGCTGCTAGATTTCTAAGAAATAGATTATTGTGTTTTTCCGTGTATCTTTATCATTGGCACTAGGTACATCACGTGTCTTATGGCCGTTTTAGTCTTTGCCATCGAGGTAATTTATGGTAGCTACTTAAAAATGGCCAAACTTGACATAGGGGATAATTAATATGTAATAAAAAGGGACTTGGTTTTAACTCCATTTTTTAGGGGGACAAGACCATGCCACACGCCTTTTTTTTCACGTTGACTGCTCCTTTTTTGAGCTGGAGCTGCTAACTAACGAGGTCTTTTTGTATTATATGTGTCTGTTTAATTATTGAGCAGGTAGTGATAATGGCAGGTCTGTGGTGCACAGAATGGCAGATCTGCTGAGGAGTCTTCTCTCGAACTCCCCCCAAAATGGCAGTCATATTTATCAGTTCTTGTTCATGGTTATATATCTACCAGTTGCCACTACTGAACTTGATATATTAAGTCTTATATTTATATCATGTCTATATTGCCTCTCTATCAAATTCCATTTTGCTGGTAACAGGTCATTGGATTAGTTCACTAAGTTACGATGTTTATTTCAGATTTTTTTACGAGGTGTGGGGAGCACTGTAATGGCTGTTTAGACAAACAAGATCCAGAAAGTCCCGTCTCAGACTTAGGCATTTTGGTGTGCATACTTATTTATTTATTTTTTTTTTAACCGACAGGACTGTGGAATCGCCATTTATATTCTTGTCAGAGTATGGACTTCTTTTATATATATATATATATATATATATATATATATATATATATATATATATATATATATATATATATATTATATATATATATATATATTAGAGGCTCTAAGTCAACCTTGGTAGAGCAGTGGTTGGAACACTCAACTCAGAAGTGATAAACTCGCGTTCATGCCCACCACAGGGTGTTACGGAAGGGAATTCAACCTCTGGCTAATTCCCCTGCTTCGGCCTTTCCGTAACCACCCCCATTCAAACGGGGGTTAATAGTGACTCATAAAATGGCGAACAGCCCTTAGGTGGTTTTGAAATAATGTTAGAAACTCCAATTGTTTGTAACTTTTGCACAGTTCAGCTCATTTAGTTGACATGTGGGAATTTCTTTGTGTTAACTTGTTACTGCTCATCTGATAGTTAATGGTTACATTTTCACATTTATAGATATAGAATAGTGATAGAAAAGTGTGTTCCAACTCGGCTCATACTCGGCTCTTCAATCAGTTGTTTGCAGCTAGTGTGTCTTAGTTTTCATCCTCACCTGCCCCCAAAGTGCCACATGGAATGTCTTGGAATTTGTTACTGACACAGTAGATTTATGACGTTGCTGTAAATACTCAAGGGGGAGTTCTTGGGTCAGTGATAATTAATAACATTTCTTCTTGAAATGCTGACAGTATTTATTGTATTTTTACAAATACTGTACAGTATAGTTGTTTTGGAATTCCTAAGAAATCTTGAGCTCGTTTATTAGTGGGGGTATTTTGCACACTGCTGTATATAAACTGATAATGTGAACAGTGTTGTATATAAACTGATAATGTGAACAGTGTTGTATTTCTCTTTAGATGTTTGGTATCGCACCACTGCATTCCAGACAGTGACTGCCATGCCTGGAGTTTCCTTTTTGTTAGATTCAATTACAAGCTTTTTTTTAAAAGTATGAATACAGAGGAAAAGGTGGGGCCGAGGTAGCACAGGAATAGAAAGTGTGAGTCAAAGACCGAGTAGCACGTGTTTTGCGTCCTCTGCGAGGTATTAGGAAGGGCATTCAGGCTTAATTCCCCTGCTCTAACATGTCTGTTTCCACCACTGTTGAAATGGGGACTAATTGCAACACATTAAAGTGGTGCAATAGTGCAAAGGAAAGAGAATTGTTAGCCAGTCTGCTTTGTTCTGAGGTCTCTCAGTGCACAAGGAATTAAAGGTAGTCATCGTTCTCTCCTACTTTGGAAAAGAGTAATAGCTTAATGATATTGACATTGAAAATTGTGATTCCCCTAATTTTTTTTTGTTTTTATTTTGGCAATTTTTCATTTTTCGTTCACTTATTTGATTTTTAGGTTAGATAAGGTTTTTACTTATATTTTCATTTACTCAGTTCTTAGATTTATTTTTTATATGAAGTTTAAGGTTAGGTTAAGGACTCTGGTTAATGTATAGAGAAAGTTAGATAACTACTGTTGAAAAGTAGGTGTCCTAAAATTTTATGTTGGAAGATGGGGGCTGTCAGGTATGGTAATGCAATCGTGGTTTAAGAATAAGTTTCCTAAGATGTTTATGTTGGAAGATAGGTACTGTTACATGTCTATGGTTGACAGATAAACTCTACAAAATATTTTTGGTTTTGTATAAAATTTTGTCATGGCTGTCTTCTGCTGTGTCAGCATGCTAGTTTTGAAAACCTCTGATTTTATGGTCTTTATTTTTAACAAGAAGATATTGATGTACATGTACTTGTAAATTGACCCCATTTACTTGGAGAAAATTGGGTGCTACTTTAGTGTGCTGTGTACTTCACTATTTGTACTGTGTTGTACCCTAACCTAACCTGGTTACGTTAGATTACTTTGGTTAGATCAGTACCCTAACCTAACTTAACCAATTTAGGATGGGGTACAGCACACTACGGATAGTGAAGTAGACCGTACGCTAAAGTATGACTGAAAATTGTTTATATATATATATATATATATATATATATATATATATATATATATATATATATATATATATATATATATATATATATATATATATATATATATATATATATCAGTATTAGTGTTAAATTGGTTACTGTATACAGACGTTCCCCTATTTATGCGAACAACAGAGTTACAAACATTCACAGATACGAACAAAAACCTATCCATGATCTACCCTTGTTTAATGTATGTTTTACTGTACTGTGCTGTATTATTACTGTATTAAAATTCATCATATCTGTATACTTTATGATTTATGTAGTAATTATGTGTTTTTAGCCTAAGTACTGTACAGTACTGCATTTGTTTATACTGTAAAGTACTTTTTTTTTTTTTTTTACCTAAACACAACTTACGAACAATTTTGCTAATGAGCGAAATTCTGGAACCCAACTTGCTCATAAATAGGCGAGTTTCTGTATTTATATTGTAAAAGTTGAACACTTGTGACTTTTTCCGTATGTTTTACTGGGAAGTGTTTAAGGAAAAGCATTTGAGATCATGGAAAGAGTAACCTTTGGGTTGTTCTTCAACCTACCCTATCCTTTTCTATGCTCCCCACCCAACCCAAACTTCTTTACAAAATAGTTTTGGGGGTTATTCATGTTTACTAGAGTTATTTAACTTTCACATGGGATTCTGGGGGTTACTCTTATTTACCAGTATGTGCAAATGTTTTAGATAGATTTAGAAAGAGTTAATGTGATTGTGTAAAATCAAATCTTTTTAATTTCAGTAGTGTTATGGGAGTTTTTTGGTACTAAATACAAAATTGAAGTTGTTGTATGATTCACCATGAATGGAGAGATGGGAGATAACAACACTCCTGTCCGACGGTCTTCGCGTGCACGCAAACCCAATTCCAGATTCGCTGACGACGAGTTGGAAGGATGCATTAAGAAGATTGTCAAAGGGGTGTCCTCTTCGGAAGCGACCAGTTCGGCTCGCCTGAAGAAATCTTCGAGAGCAAAACGGGAGAGCATCAGCGAGGAAGCGGCTGGAAGCGAAGTTTCCACTGAAGAAAAATTAGCAAAGACTAGTGACGAGACCACTGATGTGAGTCCACAAGATGAAATTAATATTAAAGAGACTACTAATATAACAGAAGTAGCCCTAGCAGACCCCATATTGGTACCAGATACGCAGCCTGAAGTGCTGAATGGCCTGTTAGATGACAGAGAGAATTTACAAAGTAATATAAGTAAGCCCAAGTCCAGTCTTAGACGAGGTCAGGAACGAAGAACACAGAGTACCTCTAAGAGAGTAGACTTGGAAAGTATCTCCAAGGAAGATAAGAAAAGTGGTGGTAGAAAAGGAGGAAAGACAAATATTGCAGTGGAAAATGTGGAAGCGAAACAGAATGAAAGCAAAAGTGATAATTATTCTGGTAAGTTAACTTTGTTCCACGAGGTCCCCAAAGACCATCTTCCAGACGTTCATGATGCAACTGTTTCTACTGACCCCTATGCCACATCAAAAAAGGCAACGATTTCCCATCATCTGGTGGAAGACCAAAAAATGGGGTTCGAACTAAATCCTGCAGAGAATAGTTCTGTCATGAACTACTCAATAGTTCAGAGTCCTAGGTCATGCAATCAGCATGAAGTTGAAGTAACTAAAATGAAAAGCAAAGACAAATCAGAAGAGGAAAAATTACCTACACAAAATTTAAGTACCGAAGAGAATGATATAATTCGTATGAAACGTAAAGACCGGGAAGATGAAAAAGACCCATTTAAGGATGATGTAGACATAAAGATGTCTCGGAAGACATCCCAGCTTGTTAAGAAAGGGACTAAAATAAATGTTTTAAAAATTATCAAGCTTACTCCCTCTGCTGGTAGTACGTCATTTGGAGGATGTCACGACAAACGTAACATTGTGTTAGAAAAGAAGGATGATGCAGCGGGTGTAATTGCTAAAGATTCCTATTCGATATCTGAAACTAGAAGGAATATTTCACAAAAACCAGCAGAGTCGATGCAAATTTCTGATATTTTCAAGAGCGCAGTACAAAAATTGGAAATGGAGAGTCATGACAACCAGTCTTTGGAGAGTGCGAATGACCCTCGCTTTGTAAGTGAAGGAGCTAAAAGTGGAAACGAGGAATTTGACCCCTTCAATACCAGCTCAGGGGAACAAAAGAGGAAGCGTCGAGATGAACTGGAAGACGATAAAGGTACCAAAAAGAAGAAAAAGAACGAAGATTCTCTTCTTTCCACAACAGCTTTGGATGGAAACGACATGGAAGAAGACAGAACAAACAAGAATGCTTCTGATGCAGCCCCCAAAATAACATTATCATTCAGTGAAAAAACTGATAAAACCTTAAAGACTACAACTGCTCCTATTTTCACAGAGGCCGAAGAAGAGGTGAAGAGAAGTAAACCACTGTTGAGTCATGAGTTGAACCCACGTCCAGTAGATAACGAGACCCGAGAGGCAACGGCTGATCAGAGCAATGACGACGTTGAAGATAGAAGATTAAGTTCTCTGGGTAGCATTTTGAGCCTACTTAAAAGTCCTGATGTAGCTAAAAAGATTGTGGAAAACACTGAAAGCAGGACTAAGCTGTTTGATTCTCAATCGTTGGATGCGGATCGCAGGAGTGATAAGAAGAGAAGAGATAGTGAAGGTAAATGGAGAACTGGGGACTATGACAGTGCAAGAAAGGACGATCACAAGTGGAAACTGCTAGATGAGGATAGAACGAGTGGCTACAAAAGAGACGAGAGAAAATGGAAAGCAGTTTCCGAATCAGCCAAGCGTGATCAAGGTCAATCTTCCCACGAAGATGATTCAAGCAAGAAGAATAAATTTGAGAGACCTGTTTGGAGGTCTGGACATGAAAAGACCGCCAGCACTTCTGGGAGTATCAAAGACGACAAATCAGATGTCATGGCTCCGTATGACTGGGGAACTGGTGATGTAAGTTGGAGTTCAATTAAGGATGTTGGTGATAACATGGATTGGAGTTCTCAGAAAGATAAGCTAGGCAACGAAGCCAGTCACACACCTGCGAGTGATATTAGTGACGTGAAGGAAAATATTTTAAAAAAGGAGCCTTTTAAAGTTATTTCAGAGGCTGGACCAAAAGCTTCTGCTTATGAAGAAGAGAATACAGATGCTGATGATAGGCGAAGCAGCTCCATTGGCAATATACTGAGCTTTTTGAAACGCAGTGGATGTCCTCCTGCTAAACCCATGCACGGCGATCCTCCATCATCGTCAAATGGAAATAGAGATTATGCGAACTCCACCAAAGAAGAGAATTCCAAATGGGTAGAAGGTGAACCAATTCGAAGAAAACCCAGGGTTTCAAGATGGAGTGCTAGGGAATCTTCAGATGATGTTCCTAGTAACAATTTAGACAGTTTAAGTGTGCCCTCATCTGAGAATAAATCTGCTTCTGGCGAACAATATGATTCTGGTACTCATTGTTATGATAAATGGGAAAGCGTTCCTCAACAACCTATACAAGTTTTAGTTTCTTCAGACAAAGGGAGTTCAATGCATGGATACACATCAAAGGATCGTGATTTTAGGGGCTCGCACAGCAGGTCCAGGTGGAATAACCCTAACGTTGGCTGGAAAAGCTGGAATGAAGGTCAGAACAAGAACTCTTTTGAAGGAACTCACGGGAGGAGAGGTAGCGATTCAAATAAATACTACGAGCGTACGAGAGACAAAGATGCCGTGTCCGACGAAGAAAATACAAATGCCGTCAAAAGAGAAGGATTGTCAGAATTCATTGAATCTCTTGGAGGGGAATTTGTCAAGCCAGCTTATGGAACAGGAGGTAATAGTCCAGAGAGACAGCGATTGAGTGGTTATCCTAGTTGCGTCCCTCCTCTACCGCCACCAAGGAGGGCTTCTTGGTCCCCTAAAAATGAAAAGTCTTTATCTCCCAATAGAGAAATATATTCATCTCCCAGAAATAGAGACTATAATTCACCCCTGAGAGATGCACAGAGTTGGTCTCCTAGAAGCTCAGAGATTGTTTTGTCTCCAAAAAGTAGAGAGTTAATGTCATCACTGAGGAATATGGAGGTGAAACTTACTCCCCAAATGCAAGATCTTGCATCACAAGAGACTGTTGATGACTCAGTTCAGCCGGAGAACTTGAGTCAGTACCCTCCGAAACCAGTCAACTCCTATGGAACAAAAGAAAGCGACATATTAGATGTCTTTAACATTCCTTTGCCTCCTGGCAGTGGCGATCTGTCTGCATATCACAAAATACCACCTTCTGAATCCTTAGGACTCCCCCAAGGAGGCAGTAGCAGCAAACCCAAAGATATCAGCGAAGATAGGAAAACCTTCGAGACACTGTGGAAGAGTTCTGAAGACCGTTACAAGACCCTTTATGGCAATAAGTTTGAGACAGTCAAAAGAGAACAGCTGGAAGAAGGAACACCGGTGAAGCTCGAGCAGGGCGGAGGTAAGGGAGGCCTCTCTGTAACAATTCACGATAAGGAGAACCTTGAACCTGCTGTGAAAAAAGAAGAAAAACTTACTACGGCAGAGATCGAGGGCAAAAATCTTCAGTCAAAGGAAGAGAGAAATAAACTCATTGTACAAGAGAGAATGAAATCTTTTCTGCAGATAAAAGACAATCTGTATCTGGGCGACAGAAAGAAATCAAAACGAAGCAAGGAGGTCCGGAGGATGGTCTGTGATTGCTCCCTGACGAAGGAAGAGATGGTGCGGGGTGAGGTTGGGTGTGGAGAAGACTGTCTCAACAGGCTGCTTATGATCGAATGGTAAGTTTGTTGTTGTATTATTAATAGTAAATCTGAATTGTAAATAATGTATATAAGCTAAGGATTTTATTTTGAATTTGAAATTTGTAATGAGATTTGTCTCAGGCAAAGGAGAGAACAGAGTTAATAATGAAACTGAATTATGAGGTACACTAAAAATGTCGTATTGTAATAGAACTTCTTACTGATAAAGAAGGATATGTTTATATTAAACAAACTGATATTATCTCCCAGACTGTTACAATGAATACTCAAAACCCTACTTTGTCTTGAACTTTTTGGCTGATAGAAAAGCTCCTAAATAGATTTTAAAGTAAAAAGTAGAAAGTATTCTATTAGGACCGAGTTATGATCCTCTCTAGCGTGGTTGCAATGCAGTACTTCTTATTACTTTTGTTCATAGGCGTTTTCTATTTCACATTGTACTGTTTTCTAATTGGTGTACAGTATTGATAATACTGGAGTTAAGATTGAAAAATTTTCAATACTGCTGTCAAATTTGAAAATTTTTGCATAAATAAGCTGGAAGTGCCTTCTTTGGAACTTATGACAATGGTATTTTTACTATTTTAAATTATCTCCCAACATATCCTACTGAAGCAGTAGGGGAATTTATCTCAGATATTTGGTATTATCAGTGTTTGTTTTATTTAAACCTGTAAAGGAACTTTATTGTATTTTGGTTAATGGTTCTCTCTCCTAGATATCCTCTTTACTTATACAAGAAATTGAGACTGTGATGTCGTGACTCAGTAGGTCTTTATTCAGGAATATAGTTTTATTAATAGTCAAAACCCCAAAAGGCAGTGGCTGATGGTTCGCTTGTTTTTACCTCTCCTCAACAGCGGTTCTCGTTGCTCGTTAAAAGACAGATGTGCCAACAAGCGTTTCCAGAATTGCAGTTATGCGGACGTAGAAGTTTTTAATGCAGATGAAAAGGGATGTGGAGTCAGAGCTCATTCAGCCATACCATCGTAAGTACATATATTTTCTTTTCCATCGCTTTATTTTGATCATGTTACGGAGATGTCAGGTTTCCTGTAATGATGTTTTGATACAATGCCTCGCGGCAGGATTTTTGTATGTAATTATGAGTGGAAAGAACCTGGAGAATTTACTGCCCTTTTTTAATGGTCTTCATTAGTATAGGTTGTGTAACTTCAGTTGCTAAATGACCACAAAACCGAATAGTTCTTCATCTTACTGGAGTCGTAATTGTTTTTTTAGAATTTGTTCATTTAAACTTGGAGAGGCTAAAAGTTGTATCCCATTGGCAGCTGATGTTTTGTTTAGTTGCTACATTTTCACATATCCAAGAGGCTGTTCGTTTTACTCTTGATACAGTTGTACTTTCTAAATGGTTTCAATTGAACGTGGGAGGCAAAAATACTCATCCTAATAGCAACTGATATTATGTTAAGCATATAGTGTTGTACAAATGTCGTACTAATGAACAGTTGGGCGAACATCACCAAACATTCAAATGTATGTACAGGTATGTTTAGTTGTGTACAAGTCTTTTATACTAATGACTGGTCAGTTGAAATCATTGCTGAAGAGTCGAATATTTTTTTTATTAAAGAATACCAAAATTACTTCGTATACTATACATGAAAATATTCTTTAGCTAATAATTGCAAGAATTCTTGGCATTTACAATATTTTAAGCTATCCGTAAGGACACCTATCACATATGCATCCGTAACACATAAATATGTTATTTGCAGTATTTTATCTCGGATGCTTACTCATTTAATGGCACAACTTCTTTAAGGTAGACTCTGGTAAAACTTAGTACTGCAGACGAATTTAATGGAAAAAATATTAAATATTATACAATAGATCTTCATGAGTCAGTTTATAGGAAGAAAAAAATGTTTTCCTCCATGACTTGAATTTGTTGAAAGTAAATAATTATTGGCATAGAACAACTGTCATGGAGAACAAGTAACAAGA
Organism: Halocaridina rubra; assembly: GCA_037179515.1. Taxonomy (NCBI): domain Eukaryota; kingdom Metazoa; phylum Arthropoda; class Malacostraca; order Decapoda; family Atyidae; genus Halocaridina; species Halocaridina rubra. Next base: position 5,730 of record JAXCGZ010015506.1, on the reverse strand, counting down.
TCATTATTTGGTTGCGTTCATTGGTCTTTAAGTACTTTTCGGCTTTTTGGAGGAGGTCTGGAACTCTTGTAAGCCTTTTGTGTTATCGGTTTATTTGTTTGCTGATTGCACTATTAATCCCCTTAATGGGGGTGCTTCTATACATGTTGACTTGGGAATTAAGGCATAATTTATTTTATCGTCATTGAGACATATATTGCTCACTCTTTCAATAGCCAATATATATATATATCCCTGTTTTCAACTTACATTCACTGTTTGACCCAAAAACTCCAGATTACGCAAGTTAGTCACATCGTGCCATGCGAATTTGTTATAAATTGAACCATTTAATGTATGTGTGCATGTGAGCATGTGTGTGTGTCCAAGTATCACAAAAATATGAACATGACACACATGAACAAAGGTGAGCTACTAAGGAAAAGTGATATGATGGAGTGCTGAGATCTTTCAGACTATATTTTAGTCCATCTTCAGAGCAGCTAACTAAAACATTAAAATCAAATTACAAGAAAGCATTTGAAAGTACAGCAATAGATATAATAATACAATGGTAAAAATAGAGAATAATTAAATTAAGTACTTTCGAAGGGTACTAGGTCATGATTAATATAACCTGGATTACCTATAATCTAATTTTGTATGCTAAATCTTTTTTAAGAAATTGACATATAATTAAATCCAAGAAAAATTTAAAGGGGCTTAAATTAAAATTACAGTTAAGTATTAACTGTTTGAAAGAGGATTCAAGACGATTTCTAGAAACAAAGTTGTTACAATTTACTATTGTCCTTCATGCAGGCCAATCAGTCCTGGGGAACATATTACTTAAAAGAATAAAGATGGCATTTGAATTTTGACTTTATGCTGATTTACTTTTTTTTTTTTTTTTTTTATCAAAATTTTACTTGTTTGGCTACTGTTAAATAATTTGCAAGCTCAGCAAGGTATCTTGTGTTCTATGTTGTTATTTTGCTGGGGGCTGTTTATTTTTTCTTTTATCAAAATACTGTATTCTTATTTGTGTTACTGTAAGAGAAGGCGAGATTTGCATTCAATAATAGTGATGAACTAGTATTACTGAAAGCTGAAAAGTAAGGCAAGCAAAGGGGATTCAGAGAGTTTTGTCTCTCTTCTTTGTTATTATATTGTAATATGTTTTAAAATTATCCGGGTTTACATCATGGACTCCCTTTTTCTATTAAGGGCTAGGACGGTGTCTTCCTTTAAAGGACTTTGGCTTTGGCAGTGTGAATTTTACCATGAGTGAATCCCCTCTCTAACCTCAGACCGTAACGGGTCTCAAACCAACAACCTGACAAATCAAAGTCGAGCGCGGTACCAACTCGGCCTCGGCATATGTTCTAAGATAGTTTTAGATAATCCGATAAGTTTGCGCAACAGCCTTCCAAACGTAAAATGATATGGGAGAGAGGTTGTACTTAACACCATGGTTAGTCTTTATATTGAAACCTCGAACAAGAATTTTTTTTTAATGTTTCTGACAAGAATTCATCCTGAATTTTTGAAGTAGTAGGTAATTCCACATGATGGAGGGGAATGAATGCCTCTTCCGTGATCCCCTGCGTTGTAAAGTGTAGTCATGATAATAATGACTTATGAATTAGACCACAGGGAAGCTTATAAAAATATTTTTTTTTTATAATTTGAGGAAGAATTTTATGGAACGTGTTGTGCATATTACACATAATGTTATTAATGTAGATTATAAGATTATATGATGTTATATAGTTAGGATTATAAGCTTTTTATTACATGATGTCATATAATTAGGGAAATTTTTACTTTTCCCTCTTTGTGCAAATGATCTTTGGCATTTTTCATGATATTGAATATAGATCGTAAGCTCTGTATGTGGTGTTTGTTACGCAACCCTATTTTTGCCTGGAATATTGTGGATTCGGGAATTTTAAACAGGTAAAGCCGATGGGGGAATACGGCATTTCGTCCGACGATGGTGAAAACATCCAAAAGCTCGTCCCTTGTAAGACCACTGATATGCCTGGAGTTTTTGAAGCCATAAACACTGTTAAGAACCTGGATGAGTCACGAATGTGGAGGAATTATTCCATCTTCTGTAACCTCTTTCTTCGCGGCAGCAGAGCATCCACGCACCTCAAGTTTAATTTAGATATGCGTCGCATTACGGACGAATGTTTGATTTTTCTTGGCTTAGGAAGAGGCGGGTAAGAGGTCTGCATCATTAAGAAATAATTGTATGTAAAGTTTTTTTTCAAGCTTCAATTGTTACTTGCATAATGCCAATAACACATTCAAAGATTTATAAATATATTAAATTAGAATAATCTACTAGATTTGTCAATGACATATTTGTCATTCTTTGAGAAAGATTATATTATTTTGGTTAAATGAATTTAAGAACATTCATTATTGTGGATCAAGCTGTTGTAGCTTAAAAAAAGTGCAGATTCACATTAAAATTTTTCCCTGTGGAAAAAAGGATTTTAAATGTGGCTTTTGCTTATACCTTGAAATATGTTAAAATGTTAGAATATGGAAAATGTTACAGATATTAAAGATATTGATTTCCCAGTCTCGAAGCGAGACAGAATATGAAGTGGCCGTAAAGCTTCTACCTGAAGGCAGTTTCGTTTTCCTTTTGTGAAGAGGCATTGTAAAGTTTTATCCACCTATGAGATTGGTGATCGTTCTGTACTGTATTTATATTTTTTATACGCAAAACTAATGTATTATCTGCCCTCAGACTTTTTAAGGACTTGCTTAAGTAACAAGAATTGCAGGTTTAAAGTGAGTCAGTAAGGACAAATATAACTTAACAAATTTACAGATCACTGACCAAACTCATACCTGTTCTGAGATCAGTATGTATGATCTCCAATGTCTTGTGGTCTTGAGACAGATGTTCCATGGAGTGACTTAGGATACTGTTGGGAATAGCACTTGGTGTTTAATATACATGTGAACATTGGCTTTGACAACTTTTTCCCTCAGAGTTCCCTAAGTGAAAGCGGTTTTGACATAAGTACATAGAAAATATCTGGTTTGAACTGCCGGCAGAGCGAGGCGCTGAATATAGCATACTGTATCCCTTCTCAAAGCAACATCTGCAAGAGGCACACTGTATGATATTGAAGTTCTTCAACACACCAGAATACGCAATTGGATTGGCAGAAAGTTGAAAAGCAATGAAATTCGGACCTCGAATCCATTAGTATTATGTAAACATTATTATACTGTTCAAAACCACTACACAGCCATGAATATATTCCTGTTGGCAGTGGAAAGTTGATATGACCTGTGTAAATCCTCAAGACGTGTGTCCTAATTGACTGTGGAAGTATTACGTGTGATGTGAGACAGATTTGTATTTGTTTACTTTTTATTTATGAAATGTTTTCTATTTAAATATTAAAAGGTGAAAGTACTGTACATATTTGAAAGGTTTTTATGAATTTAAGCTGGTATGCTCCATTTAATATGCAGAATCTAATAGTGCCACTAAAAAAAAATAGAAAAAAGCCTTGAATATGTGTAAACTGTAAAAATGTAGCAAATTACTATTGTCTTTCTAATGTTTGAAGGAAATAAGTCAATTTCAATTTAGGAGGTGAAATATGTAACTGGTTGAACAATATAATTAGATGAATAATATTTTGAGATTTACCAAGGTAATTTATATATGCAGGCTAAACATAGTTGTGTTTGAAGGAAAATCTACTTGTCTTGCCACACAAAAAACATATTCTGTATGGAGAGGGGACGAAGGCTTGAAGGTCATATTCAAAAGATATTGGATACAGGAAATTGAATTGAATCATAATTGTTATTTAAAGCTCAGTTAGGGGTCTGTTTTTCCAAAAATTAAATGTACATGTCTTGGCATTGCTGTATTACAAATTATGTTGTTGTTATGTATGTGATAATGCTAGCAATTATTTTGTTTTGAACTTGAGAAGTTTTATGTAACTTCTTTGGAAAGATATTATTGTATTGTCAGAATTTTTCAGTGTTAGCAGCCTAACTGGTTACTATTGATGCATCTTTGCCCCTCAATTCATACTGTATTTGAAAGATTTCAATGCATTAATAGATCAGAAACTTCACAGGAATTTATATTTTTTTATTTTTTTTTTTCAAAGTATCACTATCCCCCACCGAAGCTAGGAGGGTGACCACAATCGAACAAAAAGAGAGGCAGCAAAGGTTCTTCATGCCTTGCACAACCTCACCCCTTCTATCAGCTACTTTATTGGAATAAAATAATTTCAAGATGGTGGGATTGTCAGCCATGCTTTCCCAAACTCTTTTTAGTTGGCCCTTAAAACTCAGAAAAAGAGCTTCTGTCCTTGGGTTGCATGACAGATCAGTCATCTCCGTATTGCCTTATTCCCTGCGTCCTCCTCCTCCTTGGCCTACCTTTCGTCCTCCTGCCTAGCACCACCATCCTCAGCAACCTTCTCCCAACATACCCCCTCATCCCTTTTCACCACATACCCAAACCATCTCAGCTTTGCCTCTCACCATGTCTACAAAGAATCAGTGTACATGCTTATAATTAAATGCATGCATACATATTCATTGGCTGCAATCCCCCTTGTAGGGCACTCTTTTCACTGCACTTTCGCAGTCAGAATATGAAGGATGCAAGTTTTTTAATTCTTATCTTCATACCATATTGTTAATGAATATTTCTCAGAGTAATGTTATCATTTCATTTCACATTGGGAGAAATTATCACTAAACTACAGAATCTGTTATGAGAAATATTTGCCTTGTTTCTAAACAAGCCCTACTATAAATATTTTTTATAAATACTTAATAGAGTTTTTCAGTTAGTGGTTTAGTATTAAGGGAAGACACACTCACTGCAGCATAGATAAACAAAGTTTTATTATTTGTGCATATCTGCAATGTTTGAGCACTACACTTGGAAGTAACAGACACGCAATTGAGCCCACCTCAGGGTATTAGGAAGGGCATCATACCTTAAGGGTCAATTCACACATAAGTGGCATATCAGTGCCTTGTCAGCGAAATCCGTGATGCTTCAGTGACGTCTATTCACACTCCATATCTCTGGGTCCTCTGTATTTTGACTGTTTTTTCTCTGTCGTTTTCCTTTGTGTGACATTACCTCATCTCTGCCTTGTCCTTAACCTCTATCTTTTCCTTCGTCTTGGAGTTTTCTCGTGCCCGGGCCTTTATTGATGAGGGCAGTTTCTGCCTGTCCCGGTATCACACATTAAAAAAAAAAAAAAAAATATCCATAGTGACGCACCTGAACAGCAAGACACCCACAATAGTTCATCATTCATTTTTGTTGACAAACTCACAACACTCATCCGACGTCCGTAAAAAACAAAAAATACCAGTGGCAACAATATTCAACTTCACGGCGCAGATATGTAACTGACACTGACACTCAAAACACGGTACTGCACTGGACATGTGTGAATGCGTCAGCCAAATTCAAAGTAACGATATTTTTTTCACTGGTACTGACGGACTGAGCGGATGTGGCACTGATACATCACTGATCTTTGTGAATGAGCCTTAATTCTGCAACACTGTGTCCACCCCTGTAATGGGGATTAATTGTGATTTCTGTCTTTCTGTAGTGTGAATCAATAGATGATATTTGACAAGGCAATAGATTTCACGTGGATTTAAAACTAAATAAATCCGATAATGCCTGGTGTATGTTTGAAATTCTTTTAAGGTGTTTTC